>SKCR01052941.1:0-73619 GCA_019454045.1 Zanthoxylum bungeanum | reverse complement strand
TGGAGGGCCATTTTCTTCTGTTTTGGCAGTGAACTGCCGAGAGCTTGAAGAAATAGGGAAGCAAAGTGCTTGGTTTTTGTGGCAAAAATCAAGAGAGCTAGCACTCCGAGAGACATGCGAAGGTGATAGGGAAGTCCACCCATGAGCCGGGAATCGTTTGACGAAGCTTGGAGCTTGTTCAAGGAGCATCAATGGACGCCAAACCAGTAAGCTGTGACAGTCACTGCCGAGCAGTCCATGGAGCAGAATTTCAGTTTTGTTCATCTCTGCGTCGCTCAACCGATCGATGTGAGTATTCCGCAACTTCCTTGATTTGTATTCACACATGTTTCATGCTTGTTTATGATCTTGGGACCTTAGCAAACCCCAACACGCCACTACACCACTATTATCGCAATAAGTGTGAGTGGTTTATCTATATTTGGAATAACTTCCCGATCTCCCAAGAATTTTCGAAGTCAGGCAGCTTCCTTAGCTGCTTCGCAAGCTGCTACATACTTAGCCTCTATGGTGGATTCAACAATACAAGATTTCTTTATGCTTCTTCATACAATGGCCTCACCACCTATGGTAAACACTGATCCAGATATTAATTTCCTAGAATCGACATCTGTCTAAAAATTAAAGTCTGTATATCCCCTGAGGAATATATCACAAGAATATACAAGTATATAAATCTCTTAAGATACTTGAGAATATGTTTCACAGCAACCCAATAATTTAATCGTGGGTTTGACTGAGATCTACTGACTACTCTCACTGCAAAACAGATGTCTGTTCTCGTACATAACATAACATACATGAGACTACCAACTGCTGAGGCATATGGGATATGTCTCATTTCCTCAACTCCTTGAGGTGTCTTAGGAGATTGTTCTTTTGACAAATGAATTCCATGTCGGTAAGGCAAATTGTCTTTCTTGGAATTCTGCATCTCAAATCACATAAGGATCTTATCGATATAGGATGCCTGAGACATAGCTAACATTCGTCTCTTGCGATCCCAAAGAATCTGGATCCCAAATACATAATTGGCTTCTCCCAAATCTTTCATTTGAAATTGGCTAGTTAGCCAGGATTTCACGTCCGAAAATATTTTTACATCATTCCCAAATGAGTAAGATATCATCGATGTACAAAATGAGAAAAATAATATTTCCGTGAATGACGCGCTTGTATACACAAGGCTCATCAACGTTCTGCTCAAAATTATAAGACTTTATCGTGATATCAAATCTTATGTTCCAAGATCGAGATGCTTGCTTAAGTCCATAAATGGACCTTTACAGCTTGCAAACCTTTTACTATTGACCTTGGGCTACGAACCCATTTGGTATTACCATGTAGATACACTCGTCAAGATTGTCATTCAAGAATACAGTTTTGACGTCCATCTGCTAGATCTCATAGTCATAATAGGCGACAATAGAGAGAAGAGTGCATATGGATTTGATCATGGCTACTGGCGAGGAAAGTCTCCTCATAGTCAACTCCTTCTTTCTGAGTATAACCCATTGCCACTAGCCTAGCATTGGAGGTTCGTATGTTCTCATATGCTCCCATTTTTCTCATGTAGATCCACTTGCAACCAATGGGTTTTACCCCCATCAGGTTGGTCGACAAGTTCCCAGACTGAGTTGGAGTACATCGACTCCATCTCGAGGTTCATGGCTATGAGCCATTCCTCTTTATCAGAATCATCCATTGCAATACGATAGGTTAATGGATCATCTACACCATCACTGGATGCGACAACTTGTGCCTTTCCAACTCCTAGATTGCGATCAGGTTTTCATACAACACTCTCACTGCGTCTAGGTGGCAGATCATTCTAACATACTTGCATCTGACGCTCAGATATCGAAGGTGATGTGTTTCTGTCAACTATTGTTGACGATAGTGTGCTGGTCGAACCAACAAGTAACTCCTCGAGTAACACTTTACTTCGAGGTTTAAACTCTCTTATATAGTCCTCCTCGAGTAACACTTCATTTTCCCAGCATATTTTATTGTCTTTGATATGGAGGAAGACGCAGACGTGCCAATCATCCTTGAGAGACCATTCTTGGCTACAGGTCGAACCATTATTGATGTACAAAAAGGAGAATTAACCATGAGGGTACAAGACCAAGAAGTAACATTCAATGTTTTCAAGGCCATGAATTTCCCAGATGATGAAAAAAAGGAGGAATGTTTCAAACTCGATGTGATACACAGTACCATTCAGAACTCTGATGAAAGACAAAGTTTTACTGACAAACTTAAAACATGTCAATTGCCTGTGGAGCCTAAAGATAAAGCGTCTTTTGTACTAAAGGAGCCAATTCTTGCACTACAAGCAACAGAAGAGAAAAAGTTCCACCAGCTCAACGAATTGGAGGAATTTCACAATCAGCCTTTTAATGATGCCAAATTATACAAAGAAAAGGGCAAGAAAAGACATGATGAGAAGTTAGTGCGCATACAACTGGAACCAGGGCAGAAGGTACTGTTAAACAAATCAAGGTGAAATTCTTTCCATGGAAGCCAAAATCACGGTGGTCAGGTGCATTTGTGATCACCAAAGTTTTACCAAATAGAGCCGTTGAGATACATGATCCTGACGCTAACAAAACTTTCAAGGTTAAAAACAAGCGTGTCAAGCACTACTGGGGAGAATCATTTGAGTGACAAAAAGAAAGTGTTACACTTTCAGATCCAGCTTAACGTTCGAGAAGTCAAGTCTGGCTGACGACTTTAAACTTAGCGCTAGCAGGGAGGCAACCCATGCAATTTGTGTATATATTGTGATATGGTGTGTTTTATTTTTGTGTGTTTAATTTTTGTAGGTTTAGTCATTTCAAGATGGAAAAAGCTCTCGCAAATCTTTACAAGCAATTCCCTTCCCTCCCTCAAAAATCTCTGATGAAAGTCTATAAAGCTCGCTTGGAACGAATGAGACTATTGATGATCAATGGTATTCCTAATGATATTCGTTGGGTAATTGAAGCACGAATCCGATTGGCAGGTGAGTCTTCTGACTCTTTTATTTCACATCTGCCTGGTTTTGGAAGAAGCACCTATGCAAAGAAACGTAGAGCTAAGCAAATGGGTGTTTGTTTCAAATGTGCACGATTTAATTGCAACACTCGTTGTCGTTCTTTAGGAATGGTGTCTGATAATCGCGAAGACAAAATTAAATTCATTAGGGATGGCTTGAGTAAGGAGTCTGTAGATGAAATATCTTCAACTTTTGAGACGCATCCCAGTGGATATGTTCATATAGCCATTCGCAAATTACATACAAAATTCCAAAAGGAAAGACAACTGTTAAGTCTCGGGAATCTGACTCAAAAAGACCATGTTTGCCAATTTATAAGAAAATTGGATGGGAAACTTGTCCCTGACGTATAGATGTCAATCAAGCCGTTACTTTTCTTGTAAATATTATATCTCTTTGTCTTTTCCTAATAATTGTGATTTGTTTTGTTGTTTTCTTTTAATTTTCTCCGACAGGATCCAGACCTTTTTTACTATCACGATATTATTTCGCTACTAATCGTCCTCTGGAAGATACTTGTGCTATTTTTACTCACCCTTTTCAGGTACTATAAATTCAGTCTGTCATTGCACTTTTGAAGGCATCCAGAGTTGAGAAAGAAATACATATAAAAATGGAAGCCACTTCAAGAAGACGAGTTGAAAACATATGTGTGTTTTGCGGTAGTAGTGTTGGTGTTACGCCACAATACGTAGAAGCAGCACAGGAATTGGGTCGAGTCTTAGCTGCAAGAAATATGCACTTAATATATGGCGGAGGCAATCTTGGACTAATGGGGATCGTTTCAAAGGCTGCACATGAAGGAGGCAGTCACGTTTTGGGAATCATTCCAAAACCCTTGGCAGAGGCAAATCTTATTGGATCATCAAACGGAGAGGAACTGATCGTGCTAGGTATGTCTAAACGACTGGTAGAAATGATTAACCGTGCTGATGCTTTTATCGCTTTGCCAGGTGGCTTGGGTACATTGGAGGAAATTTTTATAGTTCTATCTTGGGCGAACCTAAACATACACCAGAAACCGCTTGGACTGCTCAACGTTGATGGATTTTATGATTTTCTTTGTGTGTTTCTTGATGATGCTCGGAGAAATGGGTTCGTGTCAAAACCTATGAAAGAACTCCTCTTTACTACCAGAACTGCTCCGGATTTAATAGACCAACTCATAGCCTATGAACCACAAGTTGACCCTATCCTTTCAAAAATAAATTGGTCCGAGGACGATCGTGGTAAGAGGCATAGGATTAATATGGATCTTAACCTTTAATTTCCTGTAGATTTCAGCTAACCTCCTTTTACAGTTAAGACATTGGGGACAATGTCTCATTTAGGTTTGGGGGAGGGAATTAGTTGATCAGTACCTTGTTTTTAGTTTGTGTGTTATTTTTATTTTTAGTCCAAAATTTTTCGAAAAATACAAAAAAAATTGAAAATTGTTCAAAAGTTATACAACTATTTTGTGTTTTTTGTGTTTTATTTTGACTAAAAAGGTGAAATTGGTAAGAGATAGCTGAGTAAGGAGTTTCCACTCCTGAGACGTATCTCAAGCCTATTTTCGAAATAAGTTAATTTTTGTTTATTTCCTTTTAAATTATTTAATTTGTGAATTCTCCTTAACACTGACTAAAATGGATCTTCATATGCTCAATTGACAGATATTATCAACATATATAGTAACATACGGACATGAGCTAAAATTGAAAAGTTTGTAATATTCAGTGCTCTAGTTTAATTGGAGGAAACATCTCAAAAAACAATGGAGTAAAAAAAAAAAAAAAACATCTGAGATCCGAGTTATTAAGTCTGTAAGGGTGTTTTAACACCTAGTGCCCTAAAGCCAACTGGTTTGGGAGTCACTGGCCCAAAGCTCGTTACATGGATCGAAGATGCGGCAAAAATATATATATCTGAAGTCTGAGTAATTAAGTCCGTAGGGGTGTCTTAACACCTGGTGCCCTAAAGCCAACTGGTTTGGGAGCCACCGACCCAACACTCGCTACATAGACGGAAGATATTGTATATAAATAAAAAATAGAAAAAAAAAATCAAGGAAAAAAATCTGAAAAATTATTCCATTGCTGCAAAAAGGTGTGAATTCTGATAAAACTTTAGGACAAAAATATTACTCTCTTATCAACTGCACTTATAACTGTTGTGGGCAAAAATGAGTTGTTTAATATTTTGTTGGCTGTGTATATGGAGAATGGTAAATATAATCGGAGAATTTATTTATTCGGTAATTTAAAAAGAAACAAAACAACTAGTAACTTGTAGTAGAAGTTATTTAGTCACTAACTTCTTTTCGCTTGTCTTTTTGCTTTTGTGTGCATTAGTTTTAATACCTTTTTTACTTTTGTAAAATGTTTGTGGGTATCATTGTTGTAAACCCTCACGAGACTACAACTCGTCCACTAGGGACACCTAGGGGTTTAAAGGCTTGTTGCATACGCTAAATGCAACCGTGATCCCTACGAAAGTGGCTTAGTTTATTTATTTATGTTATTTTATGTTTTGCTCGAGGACTAGCAAAATGTTAGGTTTGGGGGTGTGATGAGTGGTAAATCTATCACTATTTCCCACTCATTTAACCTAATATTTTGTATAGTTTCTTGAGTTTTGTGAATATTTTGATGTGTTTTGTGTTATTTTGTAGATAGATAAAGTTCGGGACATTCTGTGTTTTGTGATTTGGTAAATTCTCGCGTCGCGACGCCAAGACCTTCCGCGTCGCGACGTCTAACATGCGCCGAACAGTGCTAACGTGCGCCGGGTTCACAAATCAGAATCTGAGAAAAGTTTGACTTTGCTAACGTGCGCCGTGCCATGTGTCACCATCACAGCCGATCTGCTAACATGCATCATGACACGTGTCAGCATCCTACGGTGCCGACAGTCATCATCGCCACATGTGCCACGTGTCACTCCACGTCATCAGCCACATCACCAGGTTGATCAAGTCAAGTTGCCACCTCACCGCCACGTCATCATCAGCCAATCAGGGAGTGCCACGTGTCGCAATCATACGGTGCCGACACTCTCTTTCCCGCGTGTCGCCACGTCACCACCACGTCAGCATTAATAATTGAGTATCTAATCCTTATCTGACACATGGCGGATAAGAATCTCCTCGACCAATCAGAAGCCTCCACGTGTCACAATAATTGAAGCCCAACTACCTCGACACGTGTCACCTTATCAGCTTATCCAGAATCTTCAAACCGGCGAACCAAAGCGTGCCACGTCGACAAAAGCTGGCGTAGCGACGCTGAAGGCCCTGGCGTCGCGACGCTGGAAGCCTACCGAGGCCTATAAATTGAGCTCGAGATTTCAGAATTCATTGTACCACTCTCTCTCTTCTATTCTATCTAAAGAGAGAGTTTCTCTCTCTACTTTCTTTTTAATTTTTAGTTTTTTTAGTTTTTAATTAATTAATTACGTTTGTAATAATAGTAATTTACTTGTTTTTTTTTACTTTTTACAGTTTTTACTATTTACCATGAGGAGGTAACTTCTCCAGCTAGGGTGAAAGGTAATTCTTTTACTATTGCTATTTAGATTAATCTCCCTTAAATATAATATATTCACTATTTAAAATATTGACTTAAAAAGGATACTGCCAGATTGGTCGGTTGGTAATTAAACTTTCTTACCGCCTATATGGCAGGTTTATACAAATCTTATACCGCCTTAATGGCTGGTTGGACTTAATTTGACTTAATCAGGATACCGCCTATATGGTCGGTTGGTAATATTATCACAAGTTTATATATTATTTTATGGGAGATATCTAAATTAGTAGTAGTAAAAGTAATTCCTTTTACCTTAGCATTTTATTTTATTGTAATTTACTTTTCAGTATTTACTTTACCGCATTTTTTTCTTTATGTCTTTTATTTTCAAGTTTTTACTAGCCCTAGTTATGTGTTTGTAACTAAATTAGTTATCTGGGGTTGTGATGACTTTTAATATCACCGTTTTATAAGGGGTTAGATTATAGCTTGGGTAAAATAAAGATTTATTTATTGAGTCTTAATCTTAATGCTTTTTCATTAACTGGCCATTAATAAAATTGATCTGGTAAATCTAAAATGAACTAGACATAGGGATTTTAGGTTTTAGCCTTAGACTCAATAGCCCACGATCTTCCTTGAGGATAGATAACCCTTTAATAGATTTCCTTACAGGATAGGAATATACCTGTCGGGCGGGGGTAGCCATAATTGGAACTTAAACTTAATGAATCCAGATAATTTGGTTGACATAGACATATGGTTCAATTGGGTTAAACTGGGTATTTGTGTCTGACCATCGACAGAGGCTTACCATAATTTAGTGTTCCAGGTTAATAAATCAATATATTACCCAACTTTAAGATAACCACTTCATCTTTAAAATGATATTGGGAAGAAATCACAACCCTAGATAGTTTTTAATATTGAATTTTCTTAAAACCTACTTTCGAACCATTTTATTTACTTGTTTTTAAATTTAGAATCGTCACCATTTCAAATCAATCAAACAATCTGTTAGATACTAGTAATCATTTGACCTCATAAAATTAATAGATTAGATATTAAGTCCTCGTGGGATCGATAATTTTATACTACTTGAACGATACGTGCGCTTGCGTTATACGTGTGTGTTTACGCCGGTCAATTTTCAAGAAATACCAACCAAGTTTTTTCATTTAAATAATTAACATGCGGGTAAAAGTGTGAGCAATTTATAAAGAACGACAAAATTTTACTTGCATTTCAAGAATGTATTACCCATATTACAACTCTTTGTGAGTCATTTTAAGAGAGACTCTATTTGTTAAAAAAGCTTGACATCCTTCCAACTCAAAAGTTCATTAACCGAGCGTCGTCCAGCTGTTCCAAGTGATGAGCACTCGGCTTGACGATCTCTGTCATTCTTACATCCACGTTTTTACCTATGTTTCCCCAACTCGGTGGCTTCCATCTCCTGCCATCGTCTTAGTGTGTTTGATACTTTTTATACTTTCCCCACAGACGGCGTCAACTGTTGACAGCTATTTCTAATTCCAAGGGTAATATGGAATCGACCCTTCAAACAAACCTTCTTCAATCAGTGAATTTATTTGGTTAGCAGGAAACCAAAATTAAATTTAGCAAGCAGATAAGAAATACGAAATTTACGTGGTTCGACATAAAATAGCTTCAACCTACGTCCTATGAGTAAGAGGGTATTTTATTACTACTTAATGTCAAGACCGAACCAAGCTACGAGTGAGGGTAGAATACAAGAATACGAAAATAAACACCTCGGTCTTACAACAAGCCCGATACAAATCTCTCAAATGGTCAGTGCCGACCTGCTTTCTCTCTCTATCATTAACCCCTCAACTCTCAATTTCCCTAGAAGTTGTGAGATACAGTATTAGCCAACCCACCAACCAACCCTCTATTTAATCTCAGACTTCAACCTCTTTATATAGGCTCTCAAATCCACTATTACATCATCCATGACGTTTGCTCATGTCATTTTGTCATCATTGCCCAATGTTTGTTTCCCCAACCACTCAACAAACAGTCATACTGACTCTTGGATTAACCACTCCTGTCAGCGTAAATCAATCATTCTAATCTTTGGGCCACTGCTACACGCTTTCTTGGTGTGACAGCTTGTAACTCAACTGCTTCGATACTATTTCATCTGGTAAGGTCCCTTTCCAAGAAGAGCCGCTGACCAACATCTATGACATCAGCCTTCTAATCAAGTAGGGCATACATCATATGACTCCAAGTCAGTCTGTGATCTCATCTTTATTCCTCGGGTCACCATACCGAGGCATATGATACTTGTCAAAGTTCTCTCTAGCTTTCTTAACCAATTCGGGTTGTTAGCATAGACCTCTCGGGGTCGGTTTTCATAAATCCTCAAATAAACCCAAATCTAGCACCTCTTCTCTAGGTCAGATCGGTGTGCCAACTTGCTCCATTATCAACTCATTTAGATATTGCATGAATACCTTTGTACGACAAGGTCAGGTCAATATGTCAATCTCAATCACCTCTTCGAGCCCTTAAGCCTCTATTTTTGCATTTTGGGCTAAGTACAATACTCATTCTACCCATCTTCGGTATTTGAACATTTTTTAGGGTGAAAAACCACCATAAAAAATCTAATTAATTATTTTCATGCATAATATATTCCTATTTAAACCATTAAATTTCATAAAATCGAATTTTACGACTAGAATATGCATGCATATCTTACATGTTATGGCATGTGAAAATACAAGAGTAGGCACCTTAAGCTATTTGGCATGTTATTCAAACATTTCAAAATAAACATACACAAAACATAAATGCATTGACCGGACTCTAATGCAAATTCAACATCCATAATTTTCCTTTTCTCATAGGATCAAGAATGGCGGTTATGTAAATCAATGTTTATTTTGTCACTTTTCCCCAATATTTCTCATAGTTTTGCCTTATTTTATTGTCATAACACTCATATCCAAGTCATCATCGTTCTCCACCCATTCAACAAGCAATCAATTGTAGTAATCTCCTCAAAAAAGTGTTGGCAGTTACATATTTCGTTTCAGAGATACGTAATGTAATCTCATAGAAGTGTCGTAGGAAAACTACTACCAAGCTATTGACATTGTTCCAATCATCATCCAATGGAACTCCATCATAATTAGTGTAAGATCTCTAATATAATTTGGATCTAGGTCATCATATCTCTCAAAACCATTTCTGAATTTCAAAGCCACATCAAGCATCTTGTAGGTGGAATTCCACATTGTGGACAATCAAGATTCAACATACACTTACTATCAATTTTCTCAATTGCTAACATTCATTAAACTATTGCAGCCTAGAAAGAGATTGTCTAATGAATTTTACAGCCTGTCGAATACGATCAACTCACTTGCTAGCCTCTTTTAAACTATCTGCTACAACTAGATTCAAGATATATGCAACACACCTAACATGGAGATACTTAGTTTGAAGAATATTGGTTGTCTATGTTCTCATTTTTCTCTTCAAAAAATCTATAGTAAAATCATTAGAGCTTGCATTGTCAATTGTCACAATCATTACCCCATCAATTTCCAAATCAGATAAGCATGTCTCTCTAGTCCTACCAATTACCTCCCCTTTATGACTAGAAATTGAACAAAAATACAGAATTCTTTTGTTCAATTTCCAGTTCTCATCAATATAATGTGTGGTCAGACACATATAATTGACCATTTGTATTGAAGTTCAAGTATCAGTAGTTAGGAAATTCTTTTTGCAGATCTTTTCAGCTCAGATTTATAACATTTCTTCTAATCAAGAAAATTTTGAAACAATCTCTAGCATAAGTCCACCTAGAATTAATATGAAATTATGGGCATGCAACACTCATGAAATGCCTAAACCCATCACCCTCTACGAATTTAAATGGCAGTTCATTAATGATTAATATTTTCATCAAAACCAACCTAATACATGCTGATCAAACTTCCAATTAGTTAATGAGGTAATTTATTGACTCTTAGAGTCAACCTAAACTAATAAATGGATTTTTTAGGGTCTGCAGGCCTTGTGGCTAAATATTTCTTGCAAATAATAAGATGATATTTGAGAGATGATGTACTATTAGTTTTGAAACCACTAAAAATTCACGATGACAGTAATTGCACTTACTTATAGAATTTTCATCACCACTTTCAGGCTTTGTGAAGTGATCCCAAACTACATACCATCTCTTGCTTTTCTTCCTCATCTTTGGGGGGCCTTGAAGTCAAAGTATCTGGAATTAGAACATATGGAGACTCTTGCATATTCGGGTTTTGACTAGGGTTTGGATGAAAAGTTTCATCTGCAGTAAGGTATAAAAAAGGTGCGCTCACTTGGTCGCTTGAACCCTTGAGTGGGGAGACCTAGTTGTGGGCAATCCTTCGTCAACGAGAGCCTTTGTCTACACTCACGTAAACCCACACGTAGACCATAGTTGTATGACCAATAGAAACTATTTCCTTGTGCTTGTGTTTATGGACCATCATCATTTGGATTCAGTTGGACTTTTTGTCAGAAATGCGAACTTTTTGGGCCATTTAAACTGGGATGAGTTCGTATCTTATGACAATTGGGCTAAAAGTCTCTAAAATGTCGATGGGCCACTCTGTTGAAGTTGTTTCTTTATGCTTATGCTTAGGACCATCATCATTTGGATTCAGTTGGATTTCTTGTCAGAAATGCGATCTTGTTAGGCCATTTAAACTAGGATGAGTTCGTATCTTATGACAATTGGGCTAAAAGTTTCTAAAATACCGATGGGTCATCCTGTGTTTGGGCCCTTTATCATTTGAAGTTGTTTAGCCATGTTATCGCAAAGTTGTAAACTTGTTGGGCCTTTTCAACTAGGACAAGTTTTCACCTTGTAATAATGTGATTGAAGCTTTAAAATGACAATAGGCCGACTTATATATTCCATGCATTGCACGCATACATGCTGACTGAGAATTTTAAAAGACACCATAGATTCTCGTTGGGTTAGGAAATAGGGAAGACTTATCAAAAGGCCAGTAGCAAATATGAGTGAATCAGAGAACGAGGTATCCCGTATGGATCAGTTAGAGATCAATCTCACCAAGGTTACTGAACAGTTGCAAGTCTTGACTACCGCTATGGCTAATATGGATGTGCCTCGTGCTGGGGGAAACTCTGAGAATGAGGGGTGTGAAGACCCTCCAACTAGATTGAAAGATGATATCCCGGGTTTTGATGATGATATGGCTGAATATGCTGCGAGGAAAATGGCAGGGTCTCAAGCTGAACTGCAGAAACTCCGAGATCAGGTAGAGTCAGTTACCCGTAAGATGAGGGGCAAGCACGAAGACCTGTTGGATTATAAGGCAATGACGTTTGAGGAACAGTTTCCAGCTCAGTTTAAAATGCCAGATATAGCCAAGTTTAATGGGAACGGGGACCCAAGGGTCCATCTCCGGCAGTATGTTTCAGTTATGAGTTCAGTGGGTCTATCCAAATGTCAGGTTCAGAAAATGTTTGGGATGTCGCTCGAGGGGGCACCCGTGGTATGGTATCACAGCTTGGAGAGAAAGATCAATGAGGATTGGAGGGAATTTATGGAGGCCTTCTTGAAACAGTATGTTACAGATCTGGAGATCGACTTGTCACTCCGGGACTTATAAAACACCAAGCAGAAGCCAGAAGAAATCTTCAAGGAATATGTGGATCGTTGGAGGAGCCAGCTTCTGAAGATGCAGGCTCGGCCCTAAGAGAATGACCAAATCAAAATGATCATCAAGGGCACCAAGCCCTCCATTTATGGAAAATTAAGGAGGATGACCTCCATGATTACTTATTTTTGACAGTTGAGGGAAAGTGTCATGGATATTGAGGAAGAATAGGCTGAGAACAGAAAGTTTTATAGCCTGAACAGGAGGCCCATTGGGGGAACATCAGGTACCAATCCTGTTTCTGCTGAAATTGCTGCCATCCGGAACCGGTGATTCTCCAACCTGGATAGACCATTGTCTAAGGTGTTGGAGAAATTAAAGAGACATGGACTTCTAAAACCCTTTAGAGACCAAACCATTTCCACACCCTCCACCACCACATCTCAACCTAAACCACTATTGTCATTTCCACCAACAGAAAGGCCATGACACTGACAATTATGCCCCCCTCCGCCATGAAATCCAGGACCTTATAGACTCCCAAAAAATACCCGACCCTGAAAAAGAACAGCCTAACACACACAAAAAACCCCTGCCGAATTACCACTATGTCCCACCACCAACCTATATGATAAACTCTGGCCTACCCGAAAGCCTTGTCCTCAAATCTATTGACCATCAAGCCTTCTGCCTGGGAATTTGGGATAGCAACAGCGAGGATGAAACAGAACAAGGGAAGAATTTCTGGGAAGATTTCTCCAGTAGTGATGAAGAGGTGGTAAGAGGAATGACACGCATCGGGTGTTTCTACAGTGATACGGCTGAGAAGGGTAAAGAAGTGTTGACAAAAGGGAGAGAAGTGGCAGAAAATAGGGACAATACTAAAGGGGATACAGTGCTACGCCAGTTGAAGAAGACACGGGCACAGGTCAGCATCTGGGAATTATTGTGTTCGTCACGGGAGCACAGGCGTGCTATGGTTGAAGCCTTGAGCAAAATAATAGTACTAGATGGTGCTAATCCTGCAATGTTTGTAGGGTCAGTACAAGAGGAAAACTTGCAGGCAATAACTTTTTCTGAGGAAGAACTCCCGGAAGAGGGAAGAAATCACAACAAGCCACTATTTATCAGGGCTGAAGTGAGGGGCAAGAAGACATCTTGTGTAATGATAGATGATGGCTCATCTATCAATGTTTGCCCATTGAAGATTTTGGCAAGGTTGGGAATGAAGGCAACGGATCTGGATCCCTCCAATATGACTATCAAAGCTTATGATGATAGCAAGCGATGAGTTGAGGGTATCTTCGCCGCAGTAGTCAAGGTTGGCCCGATTGAGGATGAGGTTGAGTTCACAGTGCTGGATATCCCGGCCATTTTTGCTTTGTTATTGGGAAGGTCGTGGTTCCATAAGTTTGGGGGTGTGCCCTCCACTCTACATCAGGTTATTAAGTTCCATACGGGTGAGAGATTGTCACCATCCGAGCTGAGGTAGACAGTGATGTGGCCGCTTTGGAAATACAACATTTCACAAGGTTCCAAATGTCGACAACTTTTGAGGAGTGGGTGGATCCTAAGGTGGCTAGGATCATGGAGAAGATGAATTTCGAGCCGGGTAAAGGTTCAACATTGCCAAACTTTAAGGGGCAAACTACCCGGAGAGGGTTGGGATACATGTCTGATGAGGATAAGCCGAAAGCCAATAAGAAAGGGTTGAAGCTGATGGAATGCTTTGTGAAGGCAACGGGATATCAGGGAGAACCTGAACCGGTAGAAGTCAATGGGGTTGTGGTGCCCGGGTTTGAGATCTTTCAGGATGTGATGAGAAGAAGTCACTGGCATCAGAAATTGCGAAGAAGGAATAAGAGAAATGGGAAGAAGAGCTGATGAAGTTGGAGAGCCTGACCCTCGAGGAAAATGAGGGAGACCCAGCTATGGGAGATGAAGCATCTGTGGAGGATGAAGATGTTTATCTCTCTGATTTATTTGAATGTATTCCTCCATCTGCTAGCAATAAAGACAATCATTTTACTTACTCGTCTGAGTCTCTCCCTTTCAATTTGCACGACTTGAGTATATTTGATATCAACTCCACAAAAACAAATGCATTTAACCTTGGTACACCTGAGAGCCCCAGGGAAATTCTAATTGCAAGTGAGGTTACCTCTGAGGAGCGGGAAAAATTAGAATAAATATTAGCCAAATATGCCAAAGTGTTTGCTTGGTCCTATGAGGACATGCCTGGAGTAGACAGAAGCATCGCCCAGCATACAATACCAACTTATCCAAATATGAAGCCAGTGAAACAGAAACTTCGACGGATGAGACCTGAGTAGGCCGAGAAAGTCAGAGAGGAAGTCAAAAAACAGATAGGTGTGGGGTTTCTGGAAGTAGTGAAGTATCCTGAGTGGTTGGCAAATATTGTGTCGGTGCCGAAGAAAGACGGGAATGTCAGAATGTGTGTGGATTACAGAGATCTTAACAAGGCTTGTCCGAAAGATGATTTTCCTCTATCTCATATAGATGTGCTAGTTGACAGTGCGGCTTTATCTGCCATGTATTCATTTGCAGATGGGTTTTCAGGATACAATCAGGTTCTCATGGCTGAAGAAGACAAGCACAAGACTGCATTTGTCACCGAGTGGGGCACATATTGTTACAAGGTAATGCCGTTTGGGCTCAAAAATGCAGGAGCTACTTATCAGCGGATGGCCACTACACTATTCCACGACTTGATGCACAAAGAGATTGAAGTATATGTGGATGATATAATGGTGAAATCATAGACAAGAATTGGGCATATAGAAGCACTGGAGAAGTTCCTTCAAAGAGTTGACAAATACAACTTGCGGTTGAATCTCAAGAAATGTGTGTTTGGGGTAACATCAGGAAAGTTGCTGGGACATACAGTGGGAATGAGAGGAATAGAGGTAGACTCTGAGAAGATCAAAGCAATCACATAGATACCAGCACCGAAGACTGAGAAGGAAGTCAGAGCATTCCTCGGGAAAATTCAGTACATCAGTCGATTCATCGCCAAGTTGACATCAGTATGTGAGCCTATCTTCAAACTTCTGAGAAAAGACCAGCCAGTGAAATGGAATGAGCAATGTCAAGCAGCCTTCGACAAGATCAGAGAATACTTGGTAAAGCCTCTTGTATTGAAACCTCTGAGACCGGGCAGACCCTTGATATTGTACTTGGCCATAGAATCAGAAGCACTGGGGGCAATGATGGTACAGTCAAATGAGACAGGGGTAGAGCATGCATTCTACTATCTCAGTAAGAAGATGCTTCCGTACGAAGCCCGTTATCAAGAGGTAGAGAAGATCTGTTTGGTAGTGGTATGGGCGTCCAGAAAACTGTGACATTACTTCCAGTCTTACAAGATCCAGGTGGTGGCCAAATAAAATCCCTTGAAGTATCTACATTCAGTGCCTTCGCTAGTGGGGAAGTTGGGAAGATGGTTAGTGTTGCTGATAGAGTTTGACATTGAGTATCTCACCTCCAAAGTAATCAAAGGGCGAGCCGTAGCAGAGTTCCTGGCATTGCAACCTATTGAAGGGGATCAATACAAGTTTGAATTCCCAGATGAATAGATCCAAGCAATAACAGTTCAATGATGGAAGATGTATTTCGATGGTGCAGTGAATTGCAAAGAAGTCGGATTTGGGATCGTGATAGTGACCCCCGAGGGAGAATCTTTGCCTATGGCCAAGAGGTTGACGTTCGGAGTAACTAACAACATGGCCGAGTATGAAGCATGTGCTTTTGTATTGACTGTATTGATAGCCTTGAAGACTGAGAGCGTGAAGGTCTACGGAGATTCGATGTTGGTAGTCCAACAAATGCAGGGAGAATGGGAATTGAAGGAAGAACGGTTGAAACCTTACCTTTTTCACCTCAGAAAGTTGGCACAGGCTATCCCCGATTGTAAGTTTCAGCACTTGCCGTGAGAAGAGAATCAGATGGCAGACGCATTAGCTACACTTGCAGCGACTTGGGAAAATCCAGAGAAGTTAGTGATGAAACCACTGGTACTGACAACAGCAAGCAGACTGTTTTTGAGATAGAAAGAGTTCTGGAAGTGGAGGTCGACGACGGAAAACCTTGGTACCATGATATTCAGCAATACTTGGAACTCAGAGAACTCCAGAAGAAGCAAACAGAAAATATAGAATTGTTATTCAGAAGTTAGCTTCTCAGTATGTGGTTTTAAAAGGAGAATTGTACAAGAGACGGCAAATGGCGTTCAGCGGAAGTGTTTGAGAAAAGAAGAAGCTCAGAAGACAATGGAATAAGTACATGCCGGGGTAGGTGGACCGCACATGAATGGGTTGAACTTGTCTCGCAAGATTGTAATACAAGGCTTCTACTGGTTGACCATGGAGACAGACTGTGCAAAGCTGGTAAAACATTATCATGATTGTCAAGCACATGGTAATTTGAACCATCTGCCTCACACAGAGTTACACGGGCTATCAGAGCCATGGCCTTTCTCAGTATGGGGAATTGATATGATCGGGGAGATTCAACTGAATGCATCGAATGGACATCGTTTCATAGTAGTGGTAGTGGACTACTTCTCAAAATGGGTGGAAGCCGAGTCATTTCGTAACGTCACAGCAAATCAGATGGCGAAGTTCATAGCTCGGAACATCATATGTCGATATGGGATGCTGTATCATGTAGTGACAGATAACGGAGTTCAGTTTCAAGGGGAAACGAATGAAATGCTACAAAGTTATGGGATAGGACATCACAAGTCGTCACCTTACCGGTCGCAGGCAAATGGGGCAGTCGAGGCAGCCAATAAGACAGTAAAGAAGATATTAGCCAATATGACAGAGAACTGCAAAGATTGGGCTAACAAGCTACCATACGCCCTGTGGGGGTACAGAACATCTGTGAGAACGGTAACGGGAGCCATGCCTTACTCTTTGGTCTACGGAATAGAAGCAGTGCTGCCAGTATAAGTTGAGATACAATCCATGCGGGTTCTAGCAGAAGCATAGTTGCCTGAACAGGAATGGGCCTCACAGTGTTTTGAACACTTAGCACTGCTAGATGAGAAGAGGATGAAGTCCTAGCATCACATGCAGATATACCAGAAAAGGTTAGCTCGGGCATTCAACAAGAAGGTGTGTCCTACTAAGATCAGAAATGGTGATCTGGTACTTAAGCAGTCAAGGCCGTCGACGACAGACCCAAGAGGAAAGTTTAGACCTAACTGGGAAGGACCCTACATAGTGCAGAAAGTAATGGGAAATGGGGCAGTGAGACTGTCAGATTTGGAAGGGAATGAGTTCACTGAGCCGATCAACATGGACAGATTGAAGCAATATTTTGCTTGAGAAATAAAAGACCCGGCAGAAGACCTAACCCAACGGAATAGGAAATTCATTCATGCATGCATGCATACACATAACGTATCTGCATTCTTTTTTGTGTTTTGTTTTGTTTTGTATTCACAGGTTTCAAAGAAAAAAAGAATAAAGCGGCAAATGCAAGCCAACCAGAAGCAACAACACATCAGTATCAATATCAGTTTTGGGGATGAGTCCCGGGGGCGAGGCCCACATCAGTATCAGTATCAGTTTTGGGGATGAGTCCCGGGGGCGAGAGGCCATGTCAGTATCAGTATCAGTTTTGGGGATGAGTCTCAGGGTCGTGACCTACATCATCAGCAGTTGTGGGGATGAGTCTCAGGGTCGTGACCCACGTCAGTATCAGTATCAGTTTTGGGGATGAGTCCCAGGGTCGTGACCCACATCAGTATCAGCATCAGTTTTGGTGATGAGTCCCAGGGTCGTGACCCACATCATCAATAGTTTTGGGGATGCGTCCTAGGGTCGTGACCCACATTGTCAACGTTATCGGGATGTGTCCCAGGGTCGAAGCCCCCGTTGTCGGTTGTAGTTATCGAGATGCATCCCAGGGTCGTTGGCCCCTTGCATCATCAGTTTTGGGGATGTGTCTCAGGGTCGTGACCCATATTATCAGCGGTATTGGGATGCGTCCCAGGGTCGTGACCCCTGTTATCGGTTGCAGTTATTGGGATGCGTCCTAGGATCGAGGTCCACTACATCATCAACTCAGCTCGAAGCAGCAGGCAAGTCAGGTGGCAGCTGGCGAGCCAGGTAAGTAAAAATGCATTGCACAACTTTGATAGGATTGTCATTGTCACACGCTGCACAAGTCCCATCAAAGTGGGGGCGACTGTAGGCACTGTATTTTTGCATATAAGTCCCGATGATGAGTCTCGTACAGAGGCACTACTCTTTAGGTTGCGGAAGTCACGGGAAACGAATATCGGAAGGGGAAATTCAGAATAAGTATGTCATCAGATTCAATTCACATGTTCACTGCTTTCGTTCGTGCTGCGTTCATGAACACGTTCAAATGTCAAGCAGATTGCGGGCGTTCGTGTAGCGTTCGAATCGGCGTTTGAACGGTGTCGGTACTTCTGGTTTTGTTGCTAGCCTCACGCCCAAGCCCAATTAGCCCACCAAAACCCACCCAGAAATAATTAAAACATTTAAAACACATGTCACAAATTAAAATAATATCCTTCCTAAATTAAATAAAACAAATCCAATATAAATAATTCACATACCTAAATAAAACAAATCAAATATATCATCTTCCCAATCAAGCCCAATCATATCCCTAATTAAATAGACAATTTCCTTGTGATATACTAATTAGGAGATATCACCATTGATTGTATGATCCCCTTTCTTATTCACACAAGATGAACCCTAGCCTTTGCCTATAAAAGAAGACACAAGCCCAACCCTTGTTCCCCTAACATACACGCCCAAGGAAAAAAAAAATGTAAGCAAATAATTTTCTCTTCTACTGTACTCCACCATCACGGAAACACTCACCAAATAACCCATCCATTCCCGCATCACACAGCCCTCAAAACACCTTCACATTGCCGCACCATAAGCCTCACATTAACCGCACTACTGATGAGTGGTAAATCTATCACTATTTCCCACTCATTTAACCTAATATTTTGTATAGTTTCTTGAGTTTTGTGAATATTTTGATGTGTGTTTTGTTATTGTAGAATATAAAGTTTCAAGACATTTTGGAGGTGATTTGGAGCAAAACAGTGTGAAAATTGGAAAAATGGGCATTTTGGTAATTTGCGCGTGTCGCGACGCGCAAGCCCTTGGCGTCGCGACCTAACGTGCACCAAGTCATGCTAATGTGCGCCGGGTCAACGGGTGAGAATATGAAAAGTTTGACTTTGCTAACGTGCGACGTGCCACGTGTCACCATCACAATCGATTTGCTAACATGCGTCGTGCCACGTGTCATCATCCTACGGTGCCGACAATCACCTTTGCCACGTGCGACACGTGTCACTCCACGTCAGCGTCCACATCATCAGTTGACCAAGTCAACATGCCACCTCACCGCCAAGTCATCATCAGCCAATCACAAAGTGCCACGTGTCGCAATCCTACGGTGTCGACACTCTCTTTCGCCACGTGTCGCCACGTCACTGCCACGTCAGCATAATAATTAAGCTCCCAACCGCCTTGCCACGTGTCGCCTTATCTTCTTATCCGAATTGCCACGTGTTATCACCAGAGCATGCCATGCCTAACTGTTCCAGCGTCGCGGCGTTGGCTTGGCGTCGCGACGCCAAGACCCCACTGATGCCTATAAATTCAGCTCGACGTTTCAGTTTCAGTGGCACCACTCTCTCTCATCTCTTTGATGTAAAGAAAGAGTTTCTCTCTAGTTTCTTTTAGTTTTAGTTTTTTTTTTAATTTTTAGTTTTGTAATTAATTTTAATTACGTTCTGTAATAATAATAATTTATTTCTTACTTTTTATAGTTTTTACTATTCACCATGAGGAGGTAACTTCCCCAGCTAGGGTGAAAGGTAATTCTTTTACTATTGCTATTTAGATTAATCTCCCTTAAAAATAATATATTCACTATTTAAAATTTGACTTAAAAAGGATACTGCTATATTGGTCGGTTGGTAATTTAATTTTAATCTGGTTTAAACCTGACTAATCAAGGATACCACCAGATTGGTCGGTTGGTAATTTAATTTTGGTTCCGCCTTTATAGCTGGTTTATGGACAAAAATTACTGCCTTAATGGCTGGTTGGACTTAATTTGACTTAATCAGGATACCGCCAGATTGGTCGGTTGGTAATATTATCACAAGTTTATATATTATTTTATGGGAGATATCTAAATTAGTAGTAGTAAAAGTAATTCCTTTTACCTTAGCATTTTATTTTATTGTAATTTACTTTTCAGTATTTACTTTATCGCATTTTTACTTTATGTCTTTTATTTTCAAGTTTTTACTAGCCCTAGTTATGTGTTGTAACTAAATTAGTTATCTGGGGTTGTGATGACTTTTAATATCACCGGTTTATAAGGGGTTAAATTAAAGTTTTTGTAATATAAAGATTTATTTATTGAGTCTTAATCTTAATGCTTTTTATTAACTGGCCACTAATAAAATTGACTAGGTAAACTCAAAATGAACTAGACATATGGATTTTAAGTTTAAAGACCTTAGACTCAATAGCCCACGATCTTCCTTGAGGATAGATAACCCTTTAATAAATTTCCTTACAGGATAGGAATATACCTGTCGGGCGGGGGTAGCCTTAATTGGAACTTAATCTTAATGAATCTAGGTAATTTGGTTGACATAGACATATGGTTCAATTAGATTATACTAGGTATTTGTAATTGACCATCGAAAGAGGCTTTTACATAATTTAGTGTTCCAGGTTAATAAATCAATATATTACCCAACTTTAAGATAACCACTTCATTTTTAAAATGATATTAAAAGAAATCACAACCCTAGATAGTTTTTAATATTGAATTTTCTTAAAACCTACTTTCGACAATTTTATTTACTTGTCTTTAAATTTAGAATCATCACCATTTCAATCAATCAAACAACCTGTTAGATACTAGTAATCATTTGACCTCATAAAATAATAGCTTAGGTATTAAGTCCTCATGGGATCGATACTTTTTATACTACTTGAACGATACGTACGCTTGCGTTATATGTGTGTGTTTACGCCGGTCAAGTTTTTGGCGCCGTTTCCGGGGACTTATTTATCTTTTACTATTCGCAGTTGTGTATGCTTTTGAAAAATTTCGCTCTTATATGTTGGGTCCCAAAGTGGTGGTCTACACAGATCATTCAGCAATCAAATATTTGATCACGAAAAAAGATGCCAAACCCAGATTGATCCGTTGGATACTTCTTCTGTACGAATTTGATGTGGAGATTACAGTCATGAAAGGAACGGAGAATCAGGTGGCAGATCATCTATCGAGGCTCGAGAATTGAGAAACAGTTGACAAAGATCTGTCAATCAAAGAAACTTTTCCAGATGAACAGCTGTTTGCTATGAAACAATAGGAAGTCACTTGGTATGCTGACTATGTCAACTACATTGTGTCGGGAAAATGGCCGTTGGAATGGACAACTCAGCAACGAAGAAGTTCTTCAAAGAAGTCAAGCATTATGTCTGAGATGAACCGTACCTGTTCAAACGTTGTGCTGATCAATTATTGAGACGATGTGTTCCACATGAGGAAATCAACAGTGTTTTGCAGCACTGTCATTCATCACCATATGGTGGACACTTCAGCGGAAACAAAACTGCAGCCCAAGTCCTACAATCAGGTTTGTTCTGGCCCACTCTTTTTAAAGATGCTTATCTTTTTTCTTTTCAATGTGACAGGTGCCAGAGAACGGGAAATATTTCCAGGAGAAACGAAGGACCGTTGCAAAACATTCTAGAAGTGGAAATATTCGATGTATGGGGTATTGATTTCATGGGACCCTTTTTCCATCATTCGAAAACCTGTACATCCTGGTTGCTGTAGACTATGTCTCCAAATGGGTCGAAGCAATTGCACTGCCATCCAATGATTCAAAAGTCGTGATCAAATTCCTGAAAAAGAATATTTTCACTCGGTTCGGAACACCTCGTGCAATCATCAGTGATGTTGGCTCTCATTTCTGCAACAGATACTTCGATGCACTCCTATCCAAATACGGAGTTACTCACAAGGTTGCCACAGCTTACCATCCACAGTCAAATGGACAGGTTGAGGTTTCAAACAGGGAAATCAAAAGAATCCTAGAAAAAATTGTTGGATCAACAAGGAAGGACTGGTCAACAAAACTAGATGATGCATTATGGGCCTATCGGACAGCTTACAAGACACCCATTGGTATGTCCCCATATCGATTGGTGTTGGGAAAGCGTGCCATCTGCCAGTTGAGCTTGAGCACAAGGCCTACTAGGCACTGAAGAAGTTGAATTTTGATTCACAAGCTGCAGGAGAGAAAAGACTTCACCAACTTAACGAATTGGAGGAATTTCGCCTACAGGCTTATTAGAATGCCAGATTATACAAAGAAAAGACAAAGAAATGGCATGACCGAAAAATAGTGCACAGAAAGTTGGAACCAAGGCAGCAGGTGTGTTTTGTACAACTCAAGGTTGAAACTTTTTCCCTGGAAAGTTGAAATCTAGGTGGTCAGGTCCATTTTTGATCACTCAAGTTTTACCTTATGGAGCTATTGAGTTACTAGATCCTAACACCAACAAAACATTCAAAGTTAATAGTCAGCGTGTCAAGCACTACTGAGGAGAATCATTTGAGCGACAAAAAGAAAGTGTCACACTTTCAGATCCAGCATAACGTTCAGGCAGTCACGTCTAGCTGACGACTTAAAACTTAGCGCTCGCAGGGAGGCAACCCATGCAATTTTTATATATATTGTGATTTGGTGTGATTTAATTTGTGTGTTTAGTTTTTGCAGATTAGTCATTTCAAGATGGAAGAAGCTCTCGCAAATCTTCACAAGCAATTTCCTTCTCTCCCCCAAAAATCTCTTATGAAAATCTACAAAGCTCGCTTGGAACGCATGAGGTTACTGACAATCCATGGTGTTCCTAATGATATTCGTTGGGTAATTGAAGCACGGGTCTGATTGGCAGGTGAGTCTTCTGACTCTTTTATTAAAAATCTGCTTGGTTTTGGAAGAAGCACCTATGCAAAGAAACGTAGAGCTAAGAAAATGGGTGTTTGTTACAAATGTGCACGCTGGAATTGCAATACTCGTTGTCGTTCTTTAGGAATGGTGTCTGATAATCGTGAAGACAAAATTAAATTCATTAGGGATGGCTTGAGTAAGGAGTCTTAGATGATACTCTTCGACTCTTGAGACACATCCCAGTGGATATGTTCACATAGCATTTGCAAATTACATACACAATTTCAAAAAGAAAGACAACAGTTAAGTCTTGGGAATCTGACTAAAAAAAACCCTGTTTGCCAATTATAAGAAAATTGGATGGGGAAGCTTGTCCCTGACGCATAGACGTCAATCAATTTGTAAATTTTTATAAATATTATATCTATTTGTCTTTTCCTAATAATTGTGATTTGTTTTGTTGTTTCTTTTATTTTCTCCGACAAGATCAGAACTTTTTGACTACCACGATTTATTTTACTATTTTGCTACTAATCGTCATTTGGAAGATACTTGTGCTATTTTTACTCACCATTTTCAGGTATTATAAATTCAACCCATCATTGCACTTTTGAAGACATCCAGAGTAAAACATGGAAGCAACCTTCAAGAAGACGAGTTGAAAACATCTGTGTGTTTGCGTAGGTAGTAGTTGGTACTAAACCACAATACGTAGAAGCAGCACAAGAATTGGGTCGAGTCTTAGCTGTAAGGAATATGCACTTAATATATGGCGGAGGCAATCTTGGACTTATGGGGATCATTTCAAAAGCTGTACAAGAAGGAGGCAGTCATGTTTTGGGAATCATCCCAAAACCCTTGGCAGAAGCAAATCTTATTGAACCATCAAACGGAGAGGAACTGATCGTGCCAGGTATGTCTGAACGTTTGGTAGAAATGATTAACCGTACTGATGCTTTTATTACTTTGCCAAGTGGCTTTGGTACATTGGAGGAAATTTTTATAGTACTATCTTGGGCGAACCTGAACATACACCATAAACCAATTGGGCTGTTTAACGTTGATGGATTTTATGATTTTCTTTGTGTGTTTCTTGATGATGCTCGGAGAAATGGGTTCGTGTCAAAACCTTTAAAAGAACTCCTCTTTACTGCCAGAACTGCTCCGGATCTAATAGACCAACTCATAGCCTATGAACCACGAGTTGACCCTATCCTTTCAAAGATAAATTGGTCCGAGGACGATCGTGTTAAGAGGCATCGGATTAATCTGGATCTTAACCTTTAATTCCTGTAGATTTTCAGCTAACCAGGTACGACCTTCTTAACTCTCCTTTTACTGTTTAAGACATTGGGGACAATGTCTCATTTAGGTTTGGGGGGAGTGAATTAGTTGATCAGTACCTTGTTTTTAGTTTGTGTGTTATTTTTATTTTTAGTCCAAAATTTTCGAAAAAAATACAAAAAAAATTGAAAAACTTTCAAAAATTACAAAAAATATTTTGTGTTTTTATGTTTTTATTTTGACTAAAAGGTGAAATTGGTAAGAGATAGCTGAGTAAGGAATTTCTACTCCTGAGACGTATCTCAAACCTATTTCGAAACAAGTTAATTTTTGTTTATTTCCTTTTGAATTATTTAATTTGTAAATTCTCCATAAAATTGACTAAAATGGATCTTCATATGCTCAGTTGGCAGGTAGGTATTATCAACAGGCATAGTAACATACAGACATGAGCTAAAATTGAAAATTTTGTAATATTCGGTGCTCTAGTTTAATTGGAGGAAGCATCTCAAAAAAAAAATCTGAGATCCGAGTTATTAAGTCTGTAAGGGTGTTTTAACACCTAGTGCCCTAAAACCAACTGGTTTGGGAGTCACTGGCCCAAAGCTCGCTACATCGATCAAAGATGCTGCAAAAATATATATATCTGAAGTCTGAGTAATTAAGTCCATAGGGGTATCAACACCTGGTGCCCTAAAGCCAACTGGTTTGGGAGCCACCGACCCAACACTCGCTACATAGATGGAAGATATATTGTATATAAAAAAATAGAGAAAAGTCAAAGAAAAAATCAGAAAAATGAGAAAAATTATTCCATTGCTGCAAAAAGGTGTGAATTCCGATAAAAATTTAGGAAAAATATTACTCTCTTATCAATTGCACTTGTGACTGTTGTGGGAAAAAAAAATGAGTTGTTTAATATTTTGTTGGCTGTGTATATGGAGAATGGTAAAAATGATCGGAGAATTCACTTATTCGGTAATTTAGAAAGAAACAAAACAACTAGTAACTTGGAGTAGAAGTTTCACCGGATTAGTCACTAACATCTTTATTCTCTTTTCGCTGTCTTTTTGCTTTTGTGTGCATTAGTTTCACTACATTTTGACTTTTATAAAATGTTTGTGGGTATCATTGATGTAAACCCTCACGAGACTACAACTCGTCCACTAGGACACCTAGGGGTTTAAAGGCTTGTTGCATATGCTAAATGCAACCGTGATCCCTACGAAAGTGGCTTAGTTAAATTTATTATGTTATTTTATTTTGTGTTTTGTTCGAGGACTAGCAAAATGTTAGGTTTGGGGTGTGATGAGTGGTAAATCTATCTATTTCCCACTCATTTAACCTAATATTTTGTATAGTTTCTTGAGTTTTTGTGAATATTTGATGTGTTTTGTGTTATTTTATAGATAAATAAAGTTTCAGGACATTTTGGAGGTGATTTGGAGCAAAACAGTGAAAATTGGAAAAAGTGGCATTTTGGTAATTTGGGCGCGTCGCGACGCGCAAGCCCTTGGCGTCGCGACGCCTAACGTGCACCAAGTCATGCTAATGTGCATCGGGTCAACGGGTCAGAATATGAAAAGTTTGACTTTGCTAACGTGCGTCGTGCCACGTGTCACCATCACAGTCGATTTGCTAACATGCGTCGTGCCACTTGTCATCATCCTACGGTGCCGACAATCACCTTTGCCACGTGCGACACGTGTCACTCCACGTCAGCGTCCACATCATCAGTTGACCAAGTCAACATGCCACCTCACCGCCACGTCATCATCAGCCATCACGAAGTGCCACGTGTCGCAATCCTACGGTTCCGACACTCCCTTTGCCACGGGTCGCATGTCACTGCCACGTCATGCCAGTCAGCATATAATTGATCTCTCAGCCGCCTTGCCACGTGTCGCCTTATCTTCTTATCTGAATTGCCACATGTCATCACCAGAGCATGCCACGCCTAAATGTTACAGCGTCGCGACGCCAAACCCCACTGATGCCTATAAATTCAGCTCGACATTTCAGTTTCAGTGGCACCACTCTCTCTCATCTATTTGATGTAAAGAAAGAGTTTCTCTCTAGTTTCTTTTAGTTTTTAGTTTTTAGTTTTTTTTTTTAATTTTTAGTTTTGTAATTAATTTTAATTACGTTCTGTAATAATAGTAATTTACTTTCTTACTTTTTACAGTTTTTACTATTCACCATGAGGAGGTAACTTCTGAAAGGTAATTCTTTTACTATTGCTATTTAGATTAATCTCCCTTAAAAATAATATATTCACTATTTAAAATTTGACTTAAAAAGGATACCGCTATATTGGTCGGTTGGTAATTTAATTTAATCTGGTTTAAACCTGACTAATCAAGGATACCGCCAGATTGGTCGGTTGGTAATTTAATTTGGTTTCCGCCTTTATGGCTGGTTTATGGACAAAAATTATCGCCTTAATGGCTGGTTAGACTTAATTTGACTTAATCATGATACCGCCAGATGGTCGGTTGGTAATATTATCACAAGTTTATATATTATTTTATGGGAGATATCTAAATAGTAGTAGAAAAAGTAATTCCTTTTACCTTAGCATTTTATTTTATTGTAATTTACTTTTCAGTATTTACTTTACCGCATTTTTACTTTATGTCTTTTATTTTCAAGTTTTTACTAGCCCTAGTTATGTGTTGTATCTAAATTAGTTATCTGGGGTTGTGATGACTTTTAATATCACCGGTTTATAAGGGGTTAAATAAAGTTTTTGTAATATAAAGATTTATTTATTGAGTCTTAATCTTAATACTTTTTATTAATTGGCCACTAATAAAATTGACTAGATAAACTAAAATGAACTAGACATAAGGATTTTAAGTTTAAAGACCTTAGACTCAATAGCCCACGATCTTCCTTGAGGATAGATAACCCTTTAATAGATTTCCATACAGGATAGAAATATACATGTCGGGCGGGGGTAGCCTTAATTGGAACTTAAATTAATGAATCTAGGTAATTTGGTTGACATAGACATATGGTTCAATTGGATTATACTAGGTATTTGTAATTGACCATCGGAAGAGGCTTTTACATAATTTAGTGTTCCAGGTTAATAAATCAATATATTACCAACTTTAAGATAACACTTCATTTTTAAAATGATATTAAAAGAAATCACAACCCTATATAGTTTTTAATATTGAATTTTCTTAAAACCTACTTTCGACAATTTTATTTACTTGTCTTTAAATTTAGAATCGTCACCATTTCAAATCAATCAAACAGCCTGTTAGATACTAGTAATCATTTGACCTCATAAAATTAATAGCTTAGGTATTAAGTCCTCGTGGGATCGATACTTTTATACTACTTGAACGATACGTACGCTTGCGTTATACGTGGTGTGTTACGCCGGTCAACTACTTGCCTATCACCGAGAATAACTCCCTGATTTGTACTGCAGTCACCGAAAATACACACTCAAACAGCAGCCCAAACACCGCAAAATAGTCTCTTATTTACCGAAAACCAGTAAGCCAATACTGTGACCAGAAGATATAGCGGAAACATCAGCAAAATAGAGGAAACGACAACTCAAAACAGCGAAGCAGCGAACGAAAGCAGTGGACCAGCGAACCGTGGGAGTTGCGGAGCATCAATCCTTCTGACGGTCATGTAACGCACTTTCGAGAGACGACCTAAGAGGTTAGACCTGAGGGCACCCCTTTTATTTATTATCTTTTATTTTTTTGTTTATTTTTTGACTTTATTTCGCATGAATATTGTGGATTGGTGCATGATGTGATTTCCGGATGAACGGAATATGTGTTCTCTCTCGTGGTATATCGGATGGGAACTCGGACATAATTCCGTAGCCGAATCCGAATGGCGGTATGGCGGTTTGCACTCGGGATACAATGCCACGACCACTTGAGAGATTCACACATTTCGTTTCATTCAACCCTGTATTCGAGCATGATTGGGTTGCTAGTATGTTATTTATTTTTTAAGCATGATTTAGTCGTTAGTATGTTATTATTTTCTGCATATTACTTATTTATGCATGTATGATATAATACGCATGGGCAAATCAAGTTGGATAAAGGTCCTCCATTTTGAGGGATAAAAAGCCTAAGGGCTACCTTGCCACGACGTTCTGCCGCGCCGACCGGACGATATGTTTGATTGAACATGAGATATGTTTAATCTAGCATACGAGGTCCTATATTATTGTTGTCTTTATTTTATATGCATTGTAATATAATGCGCATGGGCTAACTAGGGGGGATTAAAGGCCCTCTATTCGAGGGAAACGCCTAAAGGCTACCTTTACCACGATGTTTTACCGTGCCTTTTATTATGTTATTTACCCTTTGCATATCATTATTTTATTTACGCATGCATTGCATTCTTGTGCGTATGGGCTAACTAGGGTGGATTAAAGGTCCTCTATTCGAGGGAAATGCCTAAAGGCTACCTTTTCCACGATGTTTTGCCGCGCCGGACGAGGTGTACCCATTGAATGTGAAATGTGTTCCATCGGGTGCACGAGGTCCTACATGTGTAATTTGTTCATCCATATATGTGTTTGTGTCATTTTAGGATGCCATTTTGGCAATCTCGTTCGAACGCGTTTACGAACACTACACGAATGTATGCATTCTGTCTTATTTTCGTTCGAACACGCCTCAGAACGCCTGCTCGAACGCTTGCATTCTGTTTACCATTCGAACGCGTTTACGAACGCTACTCGAACGCGCATGTATTTTATTGTATCATGCATCAGGTCTCGTCTCATTCGAACGCGTTATCAAACGTTATACGAACGCGGATATTCGTTTTATCATTCGAACGCGTTATCAAACGCTACTCGAACGCTTGCATTTTGTTTACCGTTCGAATGCGTTTACGAACATTTCCTTTATCATGTTTCAATGCATGTTTGTTTCCCCTGGTCATTCATTCCCCATCAAAGTTTAGTTAGCCTCTCTTCAATATTATGAATTTACCTTAAACCGTTATTGTTCATTATATTTTCTGCGTCGATTTCAGATATGCTCATGAGAAAAGTTAAATGTGCTCGCTTGTATTAATTACTGCCTTATAGTTGTTCTAGTTACATTATTCCCCTTTGTAGACAACAGGACCTGGGCGACGCCGTTTCTAGGCTCGCGGCACTAGTTGGGAAGTACTAAATAACATGGAGTCGCCACCCGGTGTGAACCGGGACAAAGATTTAAGGCCGCACTCACCCCTCGCAAGGGAAGACCTCAAACCGTTGGGTTCGGAATGGTCCCTTACTCATGTCACTTGTAATGAAAGGATTTATGTAATAATTTAATCAGGCTTAAGTAACACTTATTTCCAAGAGTATCATGCTTCTAAATTCTCATATGCAAAATAAAACTTATGCACACATTTCACATATATCTCATATCTAAAATCGCATGCTTAACATACATCAAAATAGCAACAAACATACAACTTTATTTGCATATTACATTCAAGAAAACACAAGCACACATATTAACCATACAAACATACATATGGGCACTTTTCCAAGTGGTACGTGGAATTGTATCCCAAGTACAGACCGCACTACCGTCCATTCGGAATCGGCTACGGAATTTACGTCTGAGTTTCCATCCGATATACCACAAGAAATAATACTCAAATGTTATCACGACACAAGCATATGGATTGTAATTCATTAACATAGTTGTATTCATACATGTGGGGATAGCTACTAGGAAAACTATGCATGAAACCTAATGAAGATGACTCGATTCAGTGGGTGCGCGTTCGTGTAGCGTTCGTAAACGCGTTCGAACGGTAAACAGAAGGTTCGCGTTCGTGTAGCGTCCGAGAACGCGTTCGAACGGAACCAGACCTGATGCATTATGAAACTAAGACAGTGGGTGCGCGTTCGTGTAGCGTTCGTAAACGCGTTCGAACGGAAAACAGAAGGTTCTCGTTCGTATGGCGTTTGATAACGCGTTCGAACGGAAATGAAACAGGATGCTCACGTTCGTATGGCGTTTGTTAACGCGTTCGAACGGAAATGAAACAGAATGCCTACGTTCGTATGGCGTTCGTGAACGCGTTCGAACATGAGGGAGACCTGATGCATGACAAGGCAAAATACATGCGCGTTCGAGTTGCGTTCGTAAACGCGTTCGAACGGGAACAGACCTGATGCATGAAATGGGATGCAATACATAAACGACAAACTAAAGGGGGGGCGCGGCGAAGTACTGCCGTAAAGGTGGCCTTTTGGGGCTCTTGATCTCTCAAAGAGAGGACCTTTAGACCAACATACTAAGCCCATGCGCTCGACTGAATCATGCATACATAGAATGAAACAATAATATCAAACATAGTGTGCCCGATTGAACGTATCTTGTATCCAACCGAACACACATCAACCGGCGCGGCAAAGCCTCGTGGTAACGGGCTTTAGCCCATCCCCATAGGGGATCTCTCACATCGCACTTACTAAGCCCATGCGCTCGTTGAATCATGCATACGAAAATAAAGACAATCATATCAAACTAAGTATGTCCGATTGAACGTATTTCGCATTCAACCGAACACACATCAATCGGTGCGGCAAAGCATCGTGGTGAAGGATTTTAACCCTCCAATTAGGGAACCTTTCATCGCACTTACTAAGCCCATGCACTCGATCGTATCATGGGATTAAACAACATGCAGAATTTAAATGACAAGAATTAAATAAACCAAAGCAACTCAAAACAAGAGAGGTGCCGTTTTACTCAAGTGGTACGTGGAGTTGTGTCCCAAGTACAGACCGCACTACCGTCCATTCGGATTCGGCTACGGAATTTACGTCTGGGTTTCCATCCTATATACCACAAGAGACGACACTCTTCCATTCATCCAATACCCACAACACGTATCATACACACAACAAATGCCACAAATACAGAAAATATAATCAAAATAAATAACCAGAAATTAAATAGGAATAAGTGTGATAGATACCCTCAGGTCTAACCTTTTAAGCTGTCTCTCGGACTCGCGTTCCACGAAGATCGAAAGGGGATAAAGCTCCGCAACTTTTCTGGTTCACTACTGGTTTGCCTCTTCCTTCGCTGTTCGGCCACTCGAGCTACTGTTCCGACTCCGTTTTGCTGCTGTTTCCTTATGGTTTTGCTACCGTTCCCTCTGTATTTTCTGCTGCTATTGTTGGTGGACTGTTTTGGTGTTCTTTTTTAGTTGTTTGGTGTGATTATTTCAAAGTTCTAATTTCTTTTAGGTTACCGTTTTTAAGGGATTAAGGACTGTTTTGGGAGTGGTTTAGGTTGCTGTTTTTTTTGTGTGATTTTTGGTGGTGGTTAGGGTGAGGATCAAGGGAGTGATATGCTTGTGATGTCTAGGATTTCTTGCTATAATTCTTGTGTGAATTGTGTGTATGAGCTAGAGAGATTGGAGAGGAGGGATGGCTAGGTTAGGGGTTGTTTATATAGAGAATGGCTAGGGCTTCACCTTGTCTCACAAGGAAGAGATTTGGCATTAAGAGGGATAGGATTTGGTGTTTAGCAAGGAAAGTCAAGATTGAGGGGGGACAAAATTTTTTAGATTAGGAAGTCAATACTTTTAAATTGGTGGATATCTTATTGAATTAGGAAGTCAAATATGTGATTGGCTTTAATTGGTTAAGATTGATTTTAATTAGGCAATCTTCTTTTTTTAGTTTTAGTATATAATATATTTGATTTATTTATATTAGGCATGATTTTATTTTATGTTTTATTTAATTGGTAATTATTTAAATATTTTATTTAATGTTTAATATTTATTTATTTAATTTGGGATGTGTTTTATGGGCTTTGGGGGCCAAATGGGCTGGGGTGTGAGGCTAGCAGCAAAACCAGAATTACCGGCTCCGTTCGAACGCCTCCTCGCACGCGGCACGAACGTCCGCAATCTGCACGAGGTTCGAACGGAGGAACGAACGCAGCACCAACGAAGACAGTGAACTTGTGGAATGAACTTGATGACATACTTTTCCGAATTTCCCCTTCCGACCTCCGTTTCCCGCAATATCCTTAGCTAAAAAGGTAGTGCCTCCAATTGAGACTCATCATCGGGTTTCACATGCGAAAATGCAATGCCTACAGTCGCCCCCACTTTGATGGGACTTGTGCAGTGTGTGACTTTGAACAATCCTATCAAAGTTATGCAATGCATTTTTACTTACCTGGCTCGGCTGCCGCCTCAAGTTGAGTTGATACTGCAGCGGACCTCGATCCTGGGACGCGTCCCAATAACTGCAACTGACAACGGGGCACCTCGACCCTGGGCAACCTCGACCCACACCGCTGACTATAGGGACCTCGCCCTCGAACTGATGATGTAGTGGGCACCTCGACCCTGGGCACCTCGACCCGGAACTACAACTGACAACGGGGGCACCTCGACCCTGGGCACCTCGACCCAACACCGCTGACTATAGGACCACCTCGCCCTCGAACTGATGATGTAGTGGGCACCTCGACCCTGGGCACCTCGACCCGGAACTACTAACTACAACGGGGCACCTCGACCCTGGGCACCTCGACCCAACACCGCTGACTATAGGGACCTCGCCCCTCGAACTGATGATGTATGGGCACCTCGACCCGGAACTACAACTGACAACGGGGGCACCTCGACCCTGGGCACCTCGACCCAACACCGCTGACTATAGGGACCTCGCCCTCGACTGATGATGGATGTGGAGCCTCGCTCCTCAACCGATGGGGCTCGCCCCCGAGCTGATATAATGTGACATGGAGCCTCGCCCTCAGCTGATACGGCCTCGCCCCCAAGCTGACATGATGTGATGTGGAGCCTCGCTCCTCAGCCGATATGGGCCTCGCCCCCGAGCTGATATAATGTGACATGGAGCCTCGCTCCTCAGCTGATACGGGCCTCGCCCCCAAGCTGACATGATGTGATGTGGAGCCTCGCTCCTCAGCCGATATGGGCCTTGCTCTTTTCCTTCTTCATCACCTGTTTACACAAAACAGCACAACACACAAAGATGCAATATAGGTTACGTGTATGCATGTATGCATGAGTTTTCTCATTCCGTTGGGTTAGGTCTTCCATTGGCGACCAAGTCTTCTTAAGCAAAGTACAGCTTCAGCCTGTCGACATTGATTGGTTCTGTGAACTTCATTTCCCTCGAGATCTGACAACTTCACTGCTCCATTTCCCATGACTTTCTCTGAACGATGTAGGGTCCTTCCCAGTTCGGCCTGAATTTCCCTCTCGGATCTGTCGTCGACGGCCTCGACTGCTTAAGTACTAAATTACCCTTTCTGATCTTGGTGGGGCGTACTTTCTTGTTGAATGCCCGGGCTAGTCTCTTCTGATACAACTGCATGTGATACAAAGACTTCGTTCTCTTCTCATCCAACAGTGCTAACTGATCAAATCTCTGTGCGGCCCATTCATGTTCCGGTAATTTGCCTCTGCTAATACCCTCAGGGACTGTATTTCCATTTCTATTGGCAATACTGCTTCCATTCCGTAGACTAAGGAGTAAGGTGTGGACCCTGTTGCTGTTCTTACTGATGTTCTGTACCCCCACAAAGCATACGGTAATTTCTCGGCCCAATCTCTGCAATTCTCTGTCATCTTAGCTAAAATTGTCTTTATAGTCTTGTTGGCTGCCTCAACTGCCCCATTTGCCTGCGGCCTGTACGGTGATGACTTGTGGTGGCCTATCCCATACCTCTGTAACATTGCTTTCGTCTCCCCTTGAAACTGGACCCCGTTGTCTGTCACTACATGATGCGGCATACCATACCGACAAACGAGGTTCCGAGCTATGAACCTTGCCATCTGTTTCGCTGTAACATTACGGAATGATTCGGCTTCCACCCACTTTGAGAGTAATCTACTGCCACCACTATGAAGCGATGCCCATTTGATGCATTGGTCGAATTTCCCCAATCATATCAATTCCCCATGCTGAGAAAGGCCACGGCTCTGACAACCCGTGCAATTCTGTGTGCGGTAAGTGATTCAAATTACCATGTGCTTGACAGTCATGACAGTGCTTTACCATCTTCGCGCAGTCTGTTTCCATGGTTGACCAATAAAAACCTTGTCTCACTATCTTGCGGGACAGATTCAACCCGTTCATGTGCGGACCACATACCCCGGCGTGTACCTTCTTCCATTACATGTTGAGCTTCTTCTTTCTCAAACACTTCAACTGAATACCGTTTGCCTGCCTCTTGTACAGTTCCCCTTCAAAGTCACATACTGGGAAGCTAACTTCTGAATGGCTATTCTGTCTTTTCTTTTCTGCCCCCCTTCCGGGAATTCACCATGTTCCAGATACCTCTGAATGTCATAATACCAAGGTTTACCGTCGTCAACCTCAACTTCCAGAATTCTTTCTATCTCATAAGCAGGTTTACTTGCTGTTGTCAGTACCAACGGTCTCATCACTAACTTCTCTGGATTTTCCCAAGTCGCTGCTAGTGTAGCCAATGCGTCTGCCATCTGATTCTCTTCTCTCGGTAGGTGCTGAAACTTACACTCGGGGATAACCTGTGCCAATTTTCTGAGGTGAAAAGGTAAGGCTTCAACCGTTCTTCCTTCCTTCAATTCCCATTCTCCTCGCATCTGCTGGACTACCAACATAGAATCTCCGTAGATTTCAACACTTCCGGCCTTCAAGGCTATCAATGCTGTCAAACCAAAAGCACATGCTTCATACTCGGCCATGTTGTTAGTCACCCTGAATGTCAATCTCTTGGCCAAAGGCAAAGTCTCTCCCTCGGGGGTCACTATCACGATCCCGATTCCGGCTCCCTTGTAATTCACTGCTCCGTCAAAGTACATCTTCCATCTCTGAACTGTTATTGCTTGGATCTCTTCGTCTGGAAACTCAAACTTATACTGATCCCCCTCAACAGGTTGCAATGCCAGAAACTCCGCTACTGCTCGCCCCTTGATCACTTTGGAGGTGAGATACTCAATGTCAAACTCTGTCAACAATACCAACCATCGGCCCAGTTTTCCCACTAGTGAAGGCACTGAATGAAGATATTTCAGAGGATTCTCCTTTGCCACTACCTGGATCTTGTATGACTGGAAATAATGCCGCAACTTTCTGGAAGCCCATACCACTGCAAGACATATCTTCTCAACTTCCTGATACCGAGCCTCATACGGAAGCAGCTTCTTACTCAGATAATACACTGCATGTTCTATCTACCCTGTCTCATCTGCCTGTACCATCATACCCCCCAATGCTTCTGATTCTATAGCCAAATACAATATCAAAGGTCTGCCCGGTCTCGGAGGTTTCAATACAGGTGGCTTTACCAAGTACTCTCTGATTCTGTCGAAGGCGGTCTGACACTGTTCATTCCATCTCACTGGCTGATCTTTTCTCAACAGTTTGAAGATAGGCTCACATACCGATGTCAGCTTGGCAATAAACCGACTGATGTACTGAATCTTCCCCAAGAATGCTCTGACTTCCTTTTCTGTCTTCGGTGCAGGCATTTCTGTGATTGCCTTGATCTTTTCGGAGTCTACCTCTATTCCGCCCATTCCCACTGTATGACCAAGCAATTTCCCTGATGTCACCCAAACACACATTTCTTGGGGTTAAGCCGCAGGTTATATCTGTCAACTCTCTGAAGGAACCTTTCCAATGCCTCAATATGCCCAACTCTTGTCTCTGATTTCACCATCATGTCATCCACATACACCTCAATCTCTTTGTGCATCAAGTCATGGAAAAGTGTAGTGGCCATCCGCTGATAAGTAGCTCCCGCATTCTTAAGCCCAAACGGCATTACCTTGTAACAATAAGTACCCCACTCGGTAACAAATGCAGTCTTGTGTTTATCTTCCTCAGCCAGCCATGAGAACCTGATTGTAACCTGAAAACCCATCTGCAAATGAATACATAGCGGATAAAGCCGCGCTATCAACCAGAACATCTATATGCGGCAAAGGGAAATCATCTTTCGGACAAGCTTTATTGAGATCTCTGTAGTCTACACACATTCTGACCTTCCCATCTTTCTTTGGTACCGGTACTATGTTAGCCAACCATTCAGGATACTTTACCACTTCCAAGAACCCCACATCTATCTGTTTCTGAACTTCCTCTCTGACTTTCTCAGCCCATTCTGGTCTCATCCGTCTGAGTTTCTGTTTTACTGGCCTCATATTCGGATAAGTTGGTATTGTGTGCTGGGCAATGTTTCTGTCTACCCCAGGCATGTCCTCATAGGACCAAGCAAATACTTTGGCATATCTGACCAACACTTCTTCTAGTTTCTCCCTCTCTTCGGAGGTTACTTCACTTGCAATCAAAATTTCTTTGGGGTTCTCAAGTGTGCCCAAGTTAAATGCAATAGTTCTGGCTGAACTGATGTCAAATATGCTTGATTCATGCAGAGTGAATGGAAATGACTCAGGCAAGTAAGCAAAAGAAATGTCTTTATTATTGGATAATGCGGAAGTACATTCAAATAAGTCAGGAAGGTAAATGTCTTCATCATCTATAGACACTTCTTCCTTTGCAATCAGGTCTTCCTCAGGCTTCTCATCCTCTTCCAGAGTCAGGCTCTCTAACTTCATCAGCTCTTCTTCCCCAACTCTCTGTTTCCACAGTTCCCTCAGTCAGTGGCTTCTCACCCAACAAATCCTGGAAGATCTCAAACCCAGGTACCACAATCCCATTGACTTCCACAGGTTCAGGCTCTCCTTGATACCCTGAAGCTTTCACAAAGCACTCCATCAGTCTCAGGCCCTTTTTCTTGACCTTGGCTTTTCTTCGTCAGATCTGTACCCCAAACCCTTCCGAGTAGTCTGTCCTCTGAAATCCGGCAATTTTGAACCTTTTCCCGGCTCAAACTTCATCTTCTCCATAATCCTAGCCACCCTAGGATCCACCCATTCCTCGAAAGTAGCTGACACCTGAAACCTCGTGAAAGGTTGTATCTCCAAGGCAGCCAATCTAAGGCAGCCACGGCATTATCTAACTCAGCCCGGATGGTAACAACCTTCTCCCTCATACGGGAATTTGATCATCTGATGCAAAGTGGAAGGCACGCCCCCAAGTTTGTGAAACCAAGGCCTTCCCAACAATAAGGCAAAAGTGGCTGGGATGTCCAGCACTGTGAACTCAACCTCATCTTCAATCGGCCCTACCTTGACCATAGCCACAAAGGTACCCTCAACCCCCGCTTACTGTCATCATAAGCTTTAATAGTCATACTGGAGGGGTCCAAGTCTGTTGCTTTCATACCCAATCTTGCCAGAATTTTCAACGGGCACACATTGATGGACGAACCGTCATCCACCATCACACATGAAGTTTTGTTTTCTTGCCCCTCACCTCGGCCCTGATAAATAAAGGCCTGTTATGATTTCTCCCCCACCGGGAGTTCATCCTCAGAAAAGGATATCTGCAAAGCTTCTTTCTGAACCGACCCAACAAACATTGCGGGGTTGGCATCCTCCGGTACCACGATCTTGCTCAAGGCCTCAACCATAGCCTGCCTATGCTCCCGAGATGCACATAACAGTTCCCAGATACTCACTTGTGCTCTAGTCTTCCTCAATTGCCTCAGCACTACATCACCTTCAGTATTTTCTGCAGTCTCAACCACTTCTCTACCATCTGTCTAAAGCTCCTTACCCTTTTCCGCCATATCATTGTAAAAACGACCGCTACGTGTCATTCCCCTTACTTCTTCCTCATCACTGCTAGAGAAATCAAGCCAAAAGTTTCTTTTCTGCTCAAACTCATCCTCACTAGTACTATCCCAGATTCCCAGGCAAAAGGCTTGAGGGTGAAAGGATTTCAGGACAAGGTCTTCTGGGAGGCCAGAATTGATCATGTAGGCTGGTGGTGGTACGGCACGGTAGTTGGGTAAGGGGTTTCTGTGTGTGTCAGGCTGTTCTGTTTCTGGGTTGGGTATTTTCTTGGAGTCTATTAGGTCTTGGATTTCATGGCGGAGTCGGGCGCAGTTGTCGGTGTCATGGCCTTTTTGTTGGTGGAAGTGGCAGTAAAGGCTTAGGTTATAATGTGATGGTAGGGGATTGGGTAATGGTTTGGTATCCATGGGTTTTAAGAGTCCTTTGCCTCTTCAATTTCTCTAGCACCTTAGACAGGGGCCTTCCCAATTGGAAAACTGCCTGTTCCGGATAGCAGCGATTTCAGCAGAAACGGGCTTTGTTCCCGATGTTCCCCCAATGGGCCTCCTGTTCAGACCATAGAATTTTCTATTCTCGGCCTCTTCTTCCTCAATATCATGACAGTTTCCCTCAACTGCCGAAAGTCTGCAATCATGGAGGTCATCCTCCTCAACTTGCCATAAATGGAGGGCTTGGTGCCCTTGATAATCATCTTGATCTGATCCTTCTCCGAAGGCCTAGTCTGCATTTTCAATAACTGACCCCTCCACCGGTCCACATACTCCTTAAAACTCTCTCTCCGCTTTCTGCTTAACATTCTCCAGATCACGGAGTGACAGATCGATCTCCAAGTCGGTGACATATTGCTTCAGGAAAGCATCGGCTAACTCCCTCCAATCTTCCTTCACTTTCTTATCCAAACTGTGGTACCATACCACGGGAGCTCCTTCCAGCGACATTCCAAACATTTCTGTACCTGGCGTTGAGATAAGCCAACTGAACTCATGACTGATACAAACTGTCGGAGATGCACCCTCGGATCCCCATTCCCGTTGAACTTAGCCATATCTGGCATCTTGAACTGTATCGGCACTGTTCCTCAAAAGTCAATGTGTCATAATCCAGCAAAGTCCTCATCTTACCCCCCTCATCTTGCGGGTAACTGACTCAACCTGATCCCAAAGTTTATGTAACTCTGCCTGAGACCCAGATACTCTGCCCGCTGCATATTCTGCCTATCATCAAAAGTGGGGGTATCATCCCCCAATCTGTTCGGAGGTTCCTCTGGTCTTGCATCCCCCCAGAACTACCCCCAGCACGAGACCCGGCTATACCAGCCACAGCAGTAGTCAAAGCCTACAACTGTTCAGTGACTTTGGCGAGACTGTTCTCTAACTGATCCATACGGGACACCTCATTATCGGATTCACTCATACTTGTTCTTTTAGTGAGCCTTGTCCCTTCTCTAACCCAAACGGTATCTATTGTCTTTTGGAGACATAGATGGTGTTAACATGATATATGGATGCATGAGGTGCATGAGATGCATGTAACATATAACATACTAAATAAAATTCTCAAACAATCGGCGGCCTATTATCATTTTAGAAGCTTTTGGGACAACTGTCATAAGAGTGAACCCGTCCCAGTTTAAATGGCCCAACGAGTTCATGTCTTATGGCAAAGAGCCCAACTAAATCCAAATGATAATATCCCGAACACAAGCACAAGGTGGCCCACCAACACTTAGACGCCTTTGGCCCAATAGTCATGGAATACATCCTTGTCCCATTTTAAATGGCCCAACAAGTCCATATCCCATGACAAATGGTCCAAATGGATCCAAACGATGATGTCCCAAACACAATCATACACGACATAATAATTTTTACAATAATGGCCCATCCACATTTCAGAAGCCTTGGGCCTAATAGTCATATAGTACGAACTTGCCCCAGTTTAAATGGCCCAGCAAGCCCGCATTTCTGACAATAGTCAACTGCATCCAAATGAGGATGGTCCATAAGCACATTCTCAAGGAAATAATTGTTACTTTAACCATATAAACCGTCTAGGGGTGGATTTGCAAGAGTATGGACAAAGGCTCTCACCGGCGAAGGATAGCCCACAACTAGGTCTCCCCACTCAAGGGTTCAAGCGACCAAGTGAGCGTATCCCTTTTTATACACTAAGGTACGTGCCAATGAGCTATGGTGTGTGACGGACTGTCAAATGGATTTCCCGTTGTAGATTCCCCAAAGGGAAGGTGGAGCGAGGCTCACTTAAATACCCAAGCCTCTTAGGCTCTTATCGCTTGGTGTCAGGAATAAACACGAGTCCTCCAAATTAGTCCATCACAAAGGCTACGAGTAGATGGCCATGTAGGTGTCCTCACAGCTTTTCCTTCTAGAAAGGTAGTGAGTGAAGGAAGACACCAAACCATTACCTAGCCTTAAAGTGCCCTTGATTAAACCCTCACTTATCCACTATAGACATGGCCAATTAAAAACATAAATCCACTCATTACAAGACAATTTTTCGGGGCCAATTCTCATATCCCCAGTGGAGTCGCCAGACTGTAGACAACAGGACCTGGGCGACGCCGTTTCTAGGCTCGCGGCACTAGTTGGGAAGTACGAAATAACATGGAGTCGCCACCCGGTGTGAACCGGGACAAAGATTTAAGGCCGCACTCACCCCTCGCAAGGGAAGACCTCAAACCGTTGGGTTCGGAATGGTCCCTTACTCATGTCACTTGTAATGAAAGGGTTTATGTAATAATTTAATCAGGCTTAAGTAACACTTATTTCCAAGAGTATCATGCTTCTAAATTCTCATATGCAAAATAAAGCTTATGCACACATTTCACATATATCTCATATCTAAAATCGCATGCTTAACATACATCAAAAATAGCAACAAAATACAACTTTATTTGCATATTACATTCAAGAAACACAAGCACACATATTAACCATGCAAACATACATATGGGCACTTTTCCAAGTGGTACGTGGAATTGTATCCCAAGTACAGACCGCACTACCGTCCATTCGGAATCGGCTACGGAATTTACGTCTGAGTTTCCATCCGATATACCACACAAGAAATAATACTCAAATGTTATCACGACACAAGCATATGGATTGTAATTCATTAACATAGTTGTATTCATACATGTGGGGATAGCTACTAGGAAAACTATGCATGAAACCTAATGAAGATACTCGATTCAGTGGGTGCGCGTTCGTGTAGCGTTCGTAAACGCGTTCGAATGGTAAACAGAAGGTTCGCGTTCGTGTAGCGTCCGAGAACGCGTTCGAACGGAACCAGACCTGATGCATTATGAAACTAAGACAGTGGGTGCGCGTTCGTGTAGCGTTCGTAAACGCGTTCGAACGGAAAACAGAAGGTTCTCGTTCGTATAGCGTTTGATAACGCATTCGAACGGAAATGAAACAGGATGCTCACGTTCATATGGCGTTTGTTAACGCGTTCGAACGGAAATGAAACAGAATGCCTACGTTCGTATGGCGTTCGTGAACGCGTTCGAACATGAGGGAGACCTGATGCATGACAAGGCAAAATACATGCGCGTTCGAGTTGCGTTCGTAAACGCGTTCGAACGGGAACAGACCTGATGCATGAAATAGGATGCAATACATAAATGACGAAACTAAAGGGGGGGCGCGGCGAAGTACTGCCGTAAAGGTGGTCTTTTGGGGCTCTTGATCTCTCAAAGAGAGGACATTTAGACCAACATACTAAGCCCATGCGCGCTCGACTGAATCATGCATACATAGAATGAAAAGCAATAATATTCAAACATAGTGTGCCCGATTGAACGTATCTTGTATCCAACCGAACACACATCAACCGGCGCGGCAAAGTCTCGTGGTAACGGGCTTTAGCCCATCCCATAGGGGATCTCACATCGCACTTACTAAGCCCATACGCACGGTTGAATCATGCATACGAAAATAAAGACAATCATATCAAACTAAGTATGTCCGATTGAACGTATTTCGCATCTCAACCGAACACACATCAATCGGTGCGGCAAAGCATCGTGGTGAAGGATTTTAACCCTCCAATTAGGGAACCTTTCATCGCACTTACTAAGCCCATGCACTCGATCGTATCATGGGATTAAACAACATGCAGAATTTAAATGACAAGAATTAAATAAACCAAAGCAACTCAAAACAAGAGGAGGTGCCGTTTTACTCAAGTGGTACATGGAGTTGTGTCCCAAGTACAGACCGCACTACTACCGTCCATTCGGATTCGGCTACGGAATTTACGTCTGGGTTTCCATCCTATATACCACAAGAGATGACACTCTTCCATTCATCCAATACCCACAACACGCATCATACACACAACAAATGCCACAAATACAGAAAATATAATCAAAATAAATAACCAGAAATTAAATAGGAATAAGTGTGATAGATACCCTCAGGTCTAACCTTTTAAGCTGTCTCTCGGACTCGCGCTCCACGAAGATCGAAAGGGGATAAAGCTCCGCAACTTTTCTGGTTCACTGGTTTGCCTCTTCCTTCGCTGTTCGGCCACTCGAGCTACTGTTCCGACTCCGTTTTGCTGCTGTTTCCTTATGGTTTTGCTACCGTTCCCTCTGTATTTTCTGCTTATTGTTGGTGGACTGTTTGGTGTTCTTTTTAGTGTGGTTTTTGGTGTGATTATTTCAAAGGTTCTAAGTTCTTTTAGGTTACCGTTTTTAAGGGATTAAGGACTGTTTTGGGAGTGGTTTAGGTTACTGTTTTTTTTGTGTGATTTTCGGTGTGGTTAGGGTGAGGATCAAGGGAGTGATATGCTTGTGATGTCTAGGATTTCTTGCTATAATTCTTGTGTGAATTGTGTGTATGAGCTAGAGAGATTGGAGAGGAGGGATGGCTAGGTTAGGGGTTGTTTATATAGAGAATGGCTAGGGCTTCACCTTGTCTCACAAGGAAGAGATTTTGGCATTAAAGGGGATAGGATTTGGTGTTTAGCAAGGAAAGTCAAAGATTGAGGGGGGGACAAATTTGGTTTAGATTAGGAAGTCAATACTTTTAAATTGGTGGATATCTTATTGAATTAGGAAGTCAAATATGTGATTGGCTTTAATTGGTTAAGATTGATTTTAATTAGGCATATCTTCTTTTTAGTTTTAGTATATAATATATTTGATTTATTTATATTAGGCATGATTTTATTTTATGTTTTATTTAATTGGTAAATGATTTAAATATTTTATTTAATGTTTAATATTTATTTATTTAATTTGGGATGTGTTTTATGGGCTTTGGGGGGCCAAATGGGCTGGGGTGTGAGGCTAGTAGCAAAACCAGAATTACCGGCTCCGTTCGAACGCCTCCTCACACGCGGCACGAACGTCCGCAATCTGCACGAGGTTCGAACGGAGGAACGAACGCAGCACCAACGAAGACAGTGAACTTGTGGAATGAACTTGATGACATACTTTTCCGAATTTCCCCTTCCGACCTCCGTTTCCCGCAATATCCTTAGCTAAAAAGGTAGTGCCTCCAATTGAGACTCATCATCGGGTTTCATATGCGAAAATGCAATGCCTACAACCTTATTGTTTAATACGTTCATGAATTATGTATTTTGCCTTCATTTTTTCATTTACGATTATAGGTGTGCAAACTTGCATGTTGCTTAAATTATCTGGTATGTGTTGCATGAGATTTGGTTGTACTATTGCATAAATCATTTCATTACAAGTGGCATATGTAAGGGACAATTCCGAACCCAACGGTTTAAGGTCTTCCCTTACGAGGGGTGAGTGCGGCCTTAAATCATTTTCCCGGTTCACACCGGGTGGTGACTCCATTTTTATTTCTCTGGTTTAGTTCCCCCATGGGCTATTCCGTACTCCCAACTTGGGATCGAAGAAATCGGCGACGCTGTCCCGGGCTCGCGGCTCGGTTGGGAGTACTGAATAGCCCACGGGGGAACTAAACCGGAGAAATAAAAATGGAGTCGTCACCCGGTGTGAACCGGGAAAATGATTGAAGGCCGCACTCACCCCCTCGCAAGGGAAGACCTCAAACTGTTGGGTTTGGAATGGTCTCTTACTTATGCCACTTGTAATAAAATGATTTATGCAATAGTACAACCAAATCTCATGCAACACATACCAGATAATTTAAGCAACATGCAAGTTTGCACACTTATAATCGTAAATGAAAAAATGAAGGCAAAATACATAATTCATGAACATATTAAACAATAAGGTGCAATAATGTAACTAGTGACAACTATAAAGGCATTAATAATACAAGCGAGCACATAATCTCATGAGCATATCGAATAAACGCGAAAAGTATAAATGAACAATAACGGTAAAGGCATAAATATTGAAGAGAGCTAACTAAACATATGATGGGGAAGGGAATGACTAGGTGATGAGTGGAAAATATATCAATATTTACCGCCCATTTTACTTAATATTTTGTTTAGTTTCTCGGGTTTGATGAACGTTTTGATGTGGTTTAGTTTATTTTGCAGATAAAATAATATTGGGACACAATGAAATCATTTAGGACGAAATGTGGGTCAAATAAGGGCAAAAATTGGACTTGACATATTAATTTTGGAGATTGGAAACTTGAAAGTGTGTTTTAACGAAGTGCAGTTTTGGACCACATAAAAAATCATCAGATCCAATCGATATACTTCTTCCATTCGACATGAGAATACCCTCATATTCTTCCAGCATACCCAACCGACTAAGAAGTATTCTCTAGTAATGTCATCCACTCCAGACTACATGGAAAGATTATCATATTCTTCATACGATAAGGTGGATGGTCATCTGGCTACATAGAAGAATTGTTATCATTTCCATACGACATTGAAGGACTCACCATATTCAGACGACTGAAAGGATTTTCATCTCCTCCATATGACATGCATGCATTGCCTTCAACTCCATACTACATGGTTAGATAGTCGTATCTTTCAGGCGAAATGAGAAGATAATTATATTCATCCCATTACATGAATAGATTGCCATCGACTCTAGACTCCATTCGACCATAGTCTTATGGACCCTCATCAAGAACAAGGCGCGTCCCTTCAGTGGAACCATTTTTCCTACCATTCACCCCATATGATGAAGAGATATACTTGGCATGAGGAAGATGTCTCAGTCGACAATACCCGAATGAAGACTTTGCGTGGATATCCTAGTCGACAATACATTTTTGGAGACTATGCGTGAGGAGGATGTCAAAATGGACTATACTTTAATGAAGACTTGGCGTGGACATCCTAGTCGACATTACCAGGTATAGCTTGCACTTCTTATAGTTGACATTATAATTTATAGTTTGAGACTTATTATGGGTGTCCCAGTCGACATTACAACATATAGTTTGATAATTGTTATGGATGTCCCAGTCGACATTACAACATATAGTTTGGTAATTGTTATTGGTGTCTCAGTCGACAATATAATATGTGGCTTGGCATTTGTTGAGTATCCCACTCGACACTACATGTATGGAGAATTGGTATTAGGATATCCCACTCGACACTACATGTATGGGGTGATAATATCCCAGTCGAAATTACCAGATGATGAGCGGAAAATATATCAATATTTATCGCCCCTTTTACTTAATATTTTGTTTAGTTTCTCGGGTTTGATGAACGTTTTGATATGGTTTAGTTTATTTTGCAGATAAAATAATATTGGGACTTAATGAAATCATTTAGGACGAAATATGGGTCAAATAAGGGCAAAACTTGGACTTGACATATTAATTTTGGAGATTGGAAACTTGAAAGGGCGTTTTAACGAAGTGTAGTTTTGGAAATTCCAGTTTTGTGAATCTGTCGTAATTTGGGCATAACTTTTTACTCCGATATCGGATTGAGTTGATTCAAGTTCTAGATTAAAGAAGACTCAAATATCTACAGCTTTGAAAGACAAAATAATTTCGAATTCTGAAGATTTCATGCCCGAAATTGATGAACCATCCAGAAGTGTGTTGTGTGTAATTATTAAAGTCACTTTCAATCATTTTCAAAGCAAAAAATAAATTAATAAATAAAAAATAAAAATTATCAAATCATCACCAAACATGATAAGAGATTAGTGGAGCAATTAATAATGGATTTGGTGGAGCAATTAGTGGAGCAATTAATAATTTATTTGGTGGATGATTTGATGGAGGCAAAATTTTGCCTATAAATACCAAGTCATTTCATTTGTAAAATTCATACTTTCTTCTAAGGAATTCCTTAAGAATACTAAGAAGATTGTATCTTGTTTGTTTATTTACATCGTTCAATAATTAATTTCCGCTTTCGCACTTTCTTTTCTTTACTTTTCAGTTTTCACTTTCCGCAATTTACTTTTACGCACAGTACTTTTCTTTCTTTAATTTTCACTTTTTTCTTTTCAGCAATTTACTTTCATTAATTTACTTTCAGCATTTAATTTTCGGTATTTAATTTCAGCATTTACTTTCAGCATTTACTTTTCAGTATTTAATTTTCAGTATTTAATTTTCAGTATTTTACTTTATGTCTTTTATTTTATTTAAGTTTTTTTTACCACCCGTAAATATGTTTCGTAACTAAGCCAGTTATATGGGGTTGTGATGAAATCCAATATCACCGGTTTATAAGGGGTTAGATTATAGCTTCGGTAATATAAAGATTTATTTATTGAGTCTTAATCTTAATGCTTTTTCATTAACTGGCCAATAATAAAATTGAACTGGGAAACTTAAAATGAACTAGACATAGGGATTTTAAGTTTAAGACCTTAGACTCAATAGTTCACGATCTTCCTTGAGGATAGATAATCCTTTAATAGATTTCCTTACAGGATAGACATATACCTGTCGGGCGGGGGTAGCCATAATTGGAACTTAAACTTAATGAATCCAGATAATTTGGTTGACATAGACATATGGTTAAATTGGGTTAAACTGGGTATTTGTGTCTGACCATCGACAGAGGCTTACATATAATTTAGTGTTCCAGGTTAATAAATCAATATATTACCCAACTTTAAGATAACCACTTCATCTTTAAAAATGATGTTGGAAGAAATCTCAACCCTAGATAGTTTTTAATATTGAATTTTCTTAAAATCTACTTTCGAATAATTTTATTTACTTGTTTTTAAATTTAGAATCGTCACCATTTCAAATCAATCAAACAACCTGTTAGATATTAGTAATCATTTGACCTCATAAAATTAATAGTTTAGATATTAGGTCCTCGTGGGATCGATATTTTTATACTACTTGAACGATACGTGCGCTTGCGTTATACGTGTGTGTTTACGCCGGTCAAGTTTTTGGCGCCGTTGCCGGGGACTTATTTATCTTTTAATATTAGTTTAGGGGTTAGATACGTTACTTGTATCTAATTTCTTTTTACTTATTATTTTTGTTTTCTTGTGTTTCAGGTTCTCAGAAATTACATGAGACGAACCAGAAGCTTTAAACTCCGACCGCTTGACCCGGAAATTGAAAGAACCATCAGACAGTTGAGAAGGGAAATGCGAGAAGGCCAAGAAGCAATCATTAACATGGAACATGAACCGTTGGAGGTTGCACCACCAATTCCCATTCGAGATAGAACCATTCCGGTGGTTAACAGACTCATTTCCTGCATTGTACTTCCTCCCTTACCATCAAATGCGTGTGACATCAAAACATGCATTCAGATGATTCAGCAGTCAGTTCAGTTCGGGGGGAAAGCAACTGAAGATCCTAATTCCCACATCAGCAACTTCCTGGATGTTTGCGGCACTTTCAATCACAACCGAGAAGCTGAAGAAGCAATGAGACTGCGAGTTTTTCTATATTCCATGAAGGACAGAGCTAAAGCTTGGCTACATTCACTACGAGCAGGTTCTATCACAACTTGGAACACTTTAGCCACCAAATTTCTTGCAAAGTACTTTCCACCAGTTAGAACCGGAAAGCTGAGGAATGACATCACATCCTTTGTAGAACAAGATTCAGAATCCCTATCCCTCTGCAAATCTTGGGAAAGGTACAAAGATTTGCTCCGGAAATGTCCTCACCATGAGATTCCAAAATGGCTTCAAGTCCAAACATTCTATAATGGGCTTTCTGGAATAATGAGAACCACAATTGATGCTGCTGCTGGAGGAGCCTTGATGGAAAAATGAGAAGATCAAGCCTGGGACCTAATCAAAGAAATGGCCAACAACAATTCCTTGTGGCCAACAGAAAGGAGCATGATCCAAAAAATTGCATGAATTTATGAAAGTGGAGCCAATACAGCAGTCAACACCAAGCTAGATCAGATATGCAAATTCATGGAGACTTTTACCACTGGATCCACAAGTTCACCATATGGAGGAGCACTAGAGTCGAACCAATTTGAAGAGACGGTGAATTATGTCAACAATTTCAACAGACAGAGGAACAATCCATATTCCAACACCTACAACCCAGGGTGGAGGAATCATCCCAATTTTTCATGGAGCAACAATTCAGGCCAACAGCAGAACTATCCACCATCTGAATTCCAGCAACAGAACAAAAGCCAGGAGCAGGCAAATGAACCAGGAATAACAGAAGTGTTGACCCACTTGAAAAAGATAGAAGCAAAACACGACTCTCAAGCAGCAAGATATGATACTATGTTTCAATCTCAAGCAGCAAGATATGATGCTATGTTTGAATCTCAAGCAGCATTAATTCAAAGTCAATCTGATTCTATTAAAGCACTGGAGAATCAAATTGGACAACTGGAAAATGCTCAGAGTTACAGACCGTCATGTACCATTCCTAGCAACACAGAGCCAAATCCAAGAAACATGGGGAAGGAACACTGTCATGCCATTATGTTAAAAAGCGGTACTGAAATCAACAAAGATGTTGGAGCCAAAACAGCTGCTGAGGAAGTTCCAAAAGAAACAAAGCAACAGATGGAGGAAAAAGAAGCAAAGGAAAAAGAACAAATCATTCCACCTCCACATTTTCCTCAACGTCTTCAGAAGAACAAATTGGACAATCAGTTTTCTCGGTTCCTATAGATCTTTAAAAAGATGCATATCAACATTCCATTTGCAGAAGCGTTGGAACAAATGCCCAGCTATGCCAAATTCATGAAAGACATTCTTTCACGAAATCGGAGATTGGGAGATTACGAGACAGTAGCATTATCAGAAGAATGCAGCGCTATCATTCAGATGAAACTTCCCCCAAAGTTGAAAGATCTTGGCAGTTTCACTGTTCCTTGCACCATAGGAGAACATGACTTCGGTAAGGCTCTGTGTGATTTAGGTGCTAGTGTTAACTTGATGCCTTTTTCTATTTTCAGGAAATTACAGGTTGGAGAAACAATGCCAACTTCAGTCTCACTACAACTTGCTGATAGAACGCTCGTATTTCCGAGAGGTGTAGTTGAAGATGTGCTGGTCAAGGTTGACAAATTCATTTTCCCAGCAGATTTTATTGTCCTTGATATGGAGGAAGACGCAGACGTGCCAATCATCATCGTGAGACCATTCTTGGCTACAGGTCGAACCATTATTGATGTACAAAAAGGAGAATTAACCATGAGGGTACAGGACCAAGAAGTAACATTCAATGTTTTCAAGGCCATGAATTTCCCAGATGATGAAAAGAATGAGGAATGTTTCAAACTTAATGTGATACACAGTACCATTCAAAACTCCAATGCAATGTAAAGTTCTACTGACAAACTTAAAACATGTCAATTGTCTGTGGAGCCTAAAGATAAAGCATATTTTGCACTGAAAGAGCCAATTCTTGCTCTACAAGCAACAGAAGAGAAAAAGTTCCACCAGCTCAACGAATTGGAGGAATTTCACAATCAGCCTTTTGAGGATGCCAAATTGTACAAAGAAAAGGGCAAGAAAAGACATGATGAAAAGTTAGTACGCATACAACTAGAACCAGGGCAGAAGGTACTGTTAAACAAATCAAGGGTGAAATTCTTCCCATGGAAGCCAAAATCACGGTGGTCAGGTCCATTTGTGATCACCAAAGTTTTACCAGATAGAGTCGTTGTGATACATGATCATGACTCCAACAAAACTTTCAAGGTTAAAAACAAGCGTGTCAAGCACTACTGGGGAGAATCATTTGAGCGACAAAAAGAAAGTGTCACACTTTCAGATCCAGCATAAACGTTCGAGTAGTCACGTCTAGTTGACGACTTTAAACTTAGCGCTTGCAGGGAGGCAACCCATGCAATTTTTGTATATATTGTGATTGGTGTGATTTAAATTTTGTGTGTTTAGTTTTTGCAAATTAAGACATTTCAGGATAGAAGGAGTTCTCACAAATCTTCACAAGCAATTTCCTTCTCTCCCTCAAAACTCTCTGATGAAAGTCTACAAAGCTCGCTTGGAACGGATGAGATTACTAACAATCCATGGTGTTCCTAATGACATTCGTTGGGTAATTGAAGCACGAGTCTGATTGGCAGGTGAGTCTTCTGACTCTTTTATTTCACATCTGCCTGGTTTTGGAAGAAGCACCTATGCAAAGAAACGTAGAGCTAAAAAAATAGGTGTTTGTTACAAATGTGCACGCTAGAATTGCAATACTCGTTGTCGTTCTTTAGGAATGGTGTCTGATAATCGCGAAGACAAAATTAAATTCATTAGGGATGGCTTGAGTAAGGAGTCTTTAGATGATATATCTTCAACTCTTGAGACGCATCCTAGTGGATATGTTCACATAGCCATTCGCAAATTACATACACAATTCCAAAAAGAAAGACAACAATTAAGTCTTGGGAATCTGACTCAAAAAGACCCTGTTTGCCAGTTTATAAGAAAATTGGATGGAAAGCTTGTCTCTGACGCATAGACGTCAATCAAGCCGCTACTTTTCTGTACATATTATATCTCTTTGTCTTTTCCTAATAATTGTAAATTATTTTGTTGTTTTCTTTTATTTTCTCCGACAGGATCCAGACCTTTTTGACTATCACGATTTATTTTACTGTTAACTATAATCATCCTTTGGAAGATACTTGTGCTATTATTACTCACCCTTTTTAGGTTTTATAAATTCAACTCATCATTGCACTTTTGAAGACATTCAGAGTAAAACATGGAAGCCACTTCAAGAAGACGAGTTGAAAACATCTGTGTGTTTTGCGGTACTAGTGTTGGTACTAAGCCACAATACGTAGAAGCAGCACAAGAATTGGGTCGAGTCTTAGCTGCAAGAAATATGCACTTAATATATGGCGGAGGCAATCTTGGACTTATGGGGATCGTTTCAAAGGTCGTACAAGAAGGAGGCAGTCACATTTTGGGAATCATCCCAAAACCCTTGGCAGAAGCAAATCTTATTGAACCATCAAACGGAGAGGAACTGATTGTGCCAGGTATGTCTGAACGACTGGTAGAAATGATTAACCGTGCTGATGCTTTTATTGCTTTGCCAGGTGGCTTGGGTACATTGGAGGAAATTTTTATTGTGCTATCTTGGGCGAATCTGAACATACACCAGAAACCAATTGGGTTGTACAACGTAGATGGATTTTATGCTTTTCTTTGTGTATTTCTTGATGATGCCCGGAGAAATGGGATCGTGTCAAAACCTTTGAAAGAACTCCTCTTTACTGCCAGAACTGCTCCGGATCTAATTGATCAACTCTTAGCCTATGAACCACAAGTTGACCCTATCCTTTCAAAGATAAATTCATCCGAGGACGATCGTGGTAAGAGGCGTCGTGTTAATCTGGATCTTAACCTTTAATTTCTTGTAGAATTTCAGCTAACCAGGTACTACCTTCTAAACTTTTCTTCTACTGTTTAAGACATTGGGGACAATGTCTCATTTAGGTTTGGGGGAGGGAATTAGTTGATCAGTACCTGTTTTTTTAGTTTGTGTGTTCTTTTTATTTTTAGTCCAAAATTTTTTCGAAAAATACAAAAAAATTGAAAAATTTTCAAAAATTACAAAAAAATTTGTGTTATTATTTTGACTAAAAATGGTGAAATTGGTGAGAGATAGCTGAGTAAGGAGTTTCCACTCCTGATACGTATCTCAAACCTATATCGGAACAAGTTAATTTTTGTTTATTTCCTTTTGAATTATTTAATTTGTAAATTCTCATAAAATTGACTAAAATGGATCTTCATATGTTCAGTTAGCAGATATTATCAACATACATAGTAACATACGGACATGAACTAAAATTGAAAAGTTTGTAATATTCAGTGCTCTAGTTTAATTGGAGGAAGCATCTAAAAAGCAATGGAGTAAAAAAAAAACATCTGAGATCCGAGTTATTAAGTCTGTAAGGTGTTTTAACACCTAGTGCCCTAAAACCAACTGGTTTGGGAGTCACTGGCCCAAAGCTCGTTACATGGATCAAAGATGCTGCAAAAATATATATATCTGAAGTCTGAGTAATTAAGTCTGTAGGGGTGTCTTAACATCTGGTGCCCTAAAGCCAACTGGTTTGGGAGTCACCGACCCAAAGCTCGATACATATACGGAAGATATTGTATATAAATAAATAAAAAATCAAAAATCAAAGAGAAAATCAGAAATTCAGAAAATTATTCCATTGCTGCAAAAAGATGTGAATTCTGATAAAACTTTATGACAAAAATATTACTCTCTTATCAACTACACGTCTGACTGTTGTGGGCAAAAATGAGTTGATTAATATTTGTCGGCTGTGCATATGGAGAATGGTAAATATAATCGGAGAATTTACTTATTCAGTAATTTAGAAAGAAAGAAAACAACTAGTAACTTGAGTAGAAGTTTCACCTGATTACTCACTAACTTCTTTATTCTCTTTTCTCTTGTCTTTTTGCTTTTGTGTCCATTAGTTTTACTACCTTTTTACTTTTGTAAAATGTTTGTGGTTATCTTTGATGTAAACCCTCACGAGACTACAACTCGTCCACTAGGGACACCTAGGGGTTTAAAGGCTTGTTGTATACGCTAAATGCAACTGTGATCCCTACGAAAGTGGCTTAGTTTAATTTTAATTGTTTCTTGTATTTTATTTTGTTGTTTTGCTCAAGGACTAGCAAAATGTTAGGTTTGTGGGTGTGATGAGCGGAAAATATATCAATATTTACCGCCCCTTTTACTTAATATTTTGTTTAGTTTCTCGGGTTTGATGAACGTTTTGATATGTTTTAGTTTATTTTGCAGATAAAATAATATTGGGACTTAATGAAATCATTTAGGACGAAATATGGGTCAAATAAGGGCAAAAATTGGACTTGACATATTAATTTTGGAGATTGGAAACTTGAAAGGGCGTTTTAACGAAGTGTAGTTTTGGAAATTCCAATTTTGTGCATCTGTCGTAATTTGGGCATAACGTTTTACTCCGATATCGGATTGAGCTGATTCAAGTTCCAGATTAAAGAAGACTCAAAGATCTACAGCTTTGAAAGACAAAATAATTTTGAATTCTGAAGATTTCATGCCCTAAATTGATGAACCATCCAGAGTGTGTTGTGTGTAATTATTAAAGTCACTTTCAATCATTTTCAAACCAAAAATAAATTAATAAATAAATAATAAAAATTATCAAATCATCACCAAACATGATAAGAGATTAGTGGAGCAATTAATAATGGATTTGGTGGAGCAATTAGTGGAGCAATTAATAATTGATTTGGTGGATGATTTGATGGAGGTAAAATTTTGCCTATAAATACCAAGTCATTTCATTTGTAAAATTCATACTTTCTTCTAAGGAAATCCTTAAGAATAATAAGAAGATTGTATCTTATTTGTTTATTTACAGCTTTCAGTAATTAATTTCCGCTTTCGCACTTCTTTTCTTTACTTTTCAGTTTTTACTTTTCAGTAATTTACTTTCAGCAATTTACTTTCAGCAATTTACTTTTCAGTAATTTACTTTCAACATTTAATTTTCAGTATTTAATTTCAGCATTTACTTTCAGTATTTACTTTTCAGTATTTAATTTCAGCATTTACTTTCAGTATTTACTTTTCAGTATTTAATTTTCAGTATTTAATTTCAGCATTTACTTTCAGTATTTACTTTTCAGTATTTAATTTTCAGTATTTTACTTTATGTCTTTTATTTTATTTAAGTTTTTTTTACTACCCGTAAATATGTTTCGTAACTAAGCCAGTTATCTGGGGTTGTGATGAAATCCAATATCACCAGTTTATAAGGGGTTAGATTATAGCTTGGGTAATATAAAGATTTATTTATTGAGTCTTAATCTTAATGTTTTTTCATTAACTGGCCATTAATAAAATTGAACTGGGAAACTTAAAATGAACTAGACATAGGGATTTTAAGTTTAAGACCTTAGACTCAATAGTCTACGATCTTCCTTGAGGATAGATAACCATTTAATAGATTTCTTTACAGGATATACATATACCTGTCGGGCGGGGGTAGCCATAATTGGAACTTAACTTAATGAATCCAGATAATTTGGTTGACACAGACATATGGTTCAATTGGGTTAAACTGGGTATTTCTGTCTGACCATCGACAGAGGCTTACACATAATTTAGTGCTACAGGTTAATAAATCAATATATTACCCAACTTTAAGATAACCACTTCATCTTTAAAAATGATATTGGAAGAAATCACAACCCTAGATAGTTTTTAATATTGAATTTTCTTAAAATCTACTTTCGAATAATTTTATTACTTGTTTTTAAATTTAGAATCGTCACCATTTCAAATCAATCAAACAACCTGTTAGATATTAGTAATCATTTGACCTCATAAAATTAATAGTTTAGATATTAAGTCCTCATGGGATCGATATTTTTATACTACTTGAACGATACGTGCGCTTGCGTTATACGTGTGTGTTTACGCCGGTCACCAGACTTGGCAAGGATATCCCACTCGACACTACATGTATGGAGAATCAGCATGAGGAAGATGTCACATTCGACACTACACGTCTGAAGCTTGGCACTTGTTAAGGATCTCATTCGACACTACACGTGTGAAGCTTGGCAATTGTTAAGGATCTCATTCGACACTACATGTGTAAAGCTTGTCACTTGTTAAGAATTTCAGTCGACACTACCATGTGAAGCTTGGCGCTCGTTAAATATCTCATTCGACACTACATATATGGTCTTGTAGAATGAGGAATGAAAACCCTCACTAACCTTTATCAGGTCTTGTAGAATAAGGATTGTAGAATGAGGAATGAAGACCATCATTGACCTTTGTCATGTCTTGTAGAATGAGGATTGTAGAATGAGGAATGAAGACCCTCATTGACCTCTGTCATGTCTTGTAGAATGAGGAATGAGAACCCTCATTGATCTTCATCATGTTCATTCGACCGTAGTCTCATGGTCTTCATGCGACATGGTCTCAGACTACAAGTCCGGTAGAATGAGGAATTATACCCTCATTGACCTTTTTCAGGTCTTGTAGAATGAGGAATTATATCCTCATTGACCTTTGTCAAGTCTTTTAGAATGAGGAATGAGAACCCTCATGGACCTTCATCAGGTTCATTCGACCATAGTCTCATGGTCTTCAGGCGACATGGTCTCAGACTACAAGTCCTGTAGAATGAGGAATTATACCCTCATTGACCTTTGTCAGGTCTTGTAGAATGAGGAATTATATCATCATTGACCTTTGTCAGGTCTTGTAGAATGAGGAATGAGAACCCTCATGGACCTTCATCAGGTTCATTCGACCGTAGTCTCATGGTCTTCAGGCGACATGGTCTCAGACTACAAGTCCTGTAGAATGAGGAATTATACCCTCATTGACCTTTGTTAGGTCTTGTAGAATGAGGAATTATATCCTCATTGACCTTTGCCAGGTATTGTAGAATGAGGAATGAGAACCCTCATGGACCTTCATCAGGTTCATTCGACTGTAGTCTCATGGTCTTCAGATGACATGGTCTCAGACTACAAGTCCTGTAGATTGAGGAATTATACCGTCATTGACTTTTGTCGGGTCTTGTAGAATGAGGAATTATACCTTCATTGACTTTTGTCGGGTCTTGTAGAATGAGGAATTATACCCTAATTGACCTTTGTCAAGTCTTGTAGAATGAGGAATGAGAACTCTCATTGACCTTATTCAGGTCTAGTAGAGTGAGAATTGATGACCTTGTTGGACTTTTATCAAGTCCATTCGACAGGTCCATACGACCGTAGTCACATGGACCCTCATCAGGAGAATGTGTGATTACCTTCATAGACCTTCACCGGGTCTAGTAGTATGATAAGGAAAGACTCTTGGACCTTCGTCAGGTCTGTAGAGTGAAGACTTTCATAGACCTTCATCTGGTCCAAACGACATTGAAGACTCCACTGGTTCTTCGACCCGTAGTATAGGGTTTATCATGACCTTCATCTGGTTCAGTCGACTGGGGACATCCTTCATGGACTCATGTCGAGTCAAATGAAGACATAGACTTTCTACAGTCAATACGGCATGTCGAGTGAAAGTAACTCATGAACCTTCATCTGGTTCAGTCGACCGGGGACATCTTTTATGGACTCATGTCGAGTCAAATGAAGACATAGACTTCCTACAGTCCATACGGCATGTCGAGTGAAAGTAACTCATGAACCTTCATCTGGTTCAGTCGACCGAGGACATCCCCTATGGACTCATGTCAAGTCAAATGAAGACAGACTTCCTACAGTCCATACGGCATATCGAGTGAAAGTAACTCATGAACCTTCATCTGGTTCAGTCGACCGGGGGACATCCTCCATGGACTCATGTCGAGTCAAATGAAGACATAGACTTCCTACAGTCCATACGGCATGTCGAGTGAAAGTAACTCTTGAACCTTCATCTGGTTCAGTCGACCGGGGATATCCCCCATGGACTCATGTCGAGTCAAATGAAGACATAGACTTCCTACAGTCCATACGGCATGTCGAGTGAAAGTAACTCATGAACCTTCATCTGGTTCAGTCGACCGGGGACATCCCCCATGGACTCATGTCGAGTCAAATAAAGACATAGACTTCCTACAGTCCATACGACATGTCGAGTGAAAGTAACTTCTGAACCCTCATCTGGTTCACTCGACCGGGGACATCCCCTAAGGACTCTTGTCGAGTCAAATTTAGACATGGACTTCCTTGGGTCCATACGACATGTCGAGTGAAAGTAACTCATGAACCCTCTTCCGATTCAGTCGACCGGGGACATCCCTCATGGACTCATGTCGAGTCAAGTTTTAGACATATCCTGACCTTCATCTGGTTCAGTCGACTGGGTACTTCCTCAATGGCTCTTGTAAAGTCAAGTTCATGATCCTGACCTTCATCTAGCTCATTCCACTGGACACATCCACGATGGATCATGTAGAGTCAAGTTCATAACTTGACATTCGTTTGGTTCAATCAATAGGCAGCATCGACGCTCAGGTACACCTTCATCCTATAGTCTCGACACGTGCATCAAATACTTTCCAAGTCAATGACTCATTGACTTAAAGAGTATGGGACAAACTGTACAGGCCAAATTTGGGCCCAAGGGTAAAATCGACATTTTACCCCAAGGCCAACCACCAAGCCCAAAGCCCATTAGTGAGTCCGGCCCGAAAGCAAAATATCAAACCAAGAGGCTTCATGGGCCCAAGCCCATTGTCATCAAGAGAAAACCTAAACTCTTAAACATCATCATAAAGTCGACAGTTTCTAAAGATAAATAACAATCATAAAGTCGTCAGTTACCAGACATAAACCATCCATTAAGTCGCCAGTTACAATGACTCCGACGGGAGAAGAGAGACCCCACATCAGAGGGCCTATAAAATAGAAGAGCCAAGACATAAAGAGGGGATCCAACATCACACATCACAACTCTCTATCACCAGAGCTCTCATAATCGCCAACCTATAGCCCTCACGGCGGCTCACAGGTATCAAGGTAACCTTGAACCTTGCTCCTCCATTATTTACAGCTCGTCTTCACTACTGACTTGAGCGTCGGAGTACCCCCGGCACCCACCACACCGGTGGGCAGTACTCCCGCTCACTCTACCTCTGTTTTGCAGGATCGCTAGTGCCCCCTCCCTACAAATTCTCGATTGTGGACCTCGTGCGAAATCCAGCGTCCACAATGATATAATGAATAAATAAGAACATTAATTTAAATTAAAAACATTTATTTATAGGAAAATATAATTGGAATTGAAACATAAGATTGAAAGGTTCACATTTAAACTTACAAATGAACTCAGAATCTAAATTTGAAGTTATATACACATAAGAACTGAGAATCGATTAACTTATTATAAATTTTTCGAATGTTCATGACACATGTGCTCCTCAGTGTTAACTATAATCTTCAATGGATTGAAGGTTCTGATTTATACTTCTTGATCGAATTTGAAAATATAATTTTGAAATTTATGAGCTTGAAGATGCTGAATAATTTGTCTTGAAATAATTGACGTATTGAAAGCTTTGTCGACTTTTGCTCAAATAATTTAGACCTTTAAAAGTTTTTTCTCATGTATGATATATCTTTAACAGTTTTTTCTCAAGGATATTGAGTAAAATAAATGTATTATTATTTTATTTTGAATATTGATGTTATTTTTTTATTCTTATTGATTTTAATTGATGTTACTCTTGGATTCTTCTTAATTTTGATTGAGCTGGTCCACCATTTGAATCATACATATTGCCACGGTCTCTTTTTTACAATATTAATGTTTGAATCTCTTTTTTACAATATTTTTTTATATGTGTGTCATTCGCCGGCAATATACTGTTCAAAATTGCAAATGTCGTTTGATAGTTTGTGGGCCCTCGATTTTTTATTTGGGCTATGAAAGATTGAAAATCTAACAAAATTTCCATGTCCATTTAATGGGTGGATTTCTTCTTAACGTGGACTCCAATGTTCACAAATATTACTCTCAAACTTCATAAAAATATACCTAAAATGTTTAACCGTTAGTATAAGGCCGCACATTATATGAGTTCGTCATATTTTTAATTATAATTTCATATATTTTAAGTATCGATTTGGTAAATAATCCAGATTTAATTGGTTTTATAGTTTAAATGAAATAATTAGTTTGTTTACGCTTAATATTTATATATCATTTGTTTGTCTATCAATTCTCAAACAATGTTTCTAATTCACATTAGAATTTCTCTCTCGTCTTACTCTCTCATTTGAAAATATATTTCTAGTTATAAATAACTTTAATAATATTTAATTTTCTTTCAGATGAATTCTAATGAAATTTAATATAATTTATTCAATTTAAACTTAAATTTTCTTATCGAACTTGAAATCTTGACTGTCACTGTATAAGAGCTAATAATCAGAGTCTGTATCATGAAACACAACAAATAATAAAAAATTCATGAAAAAACTTATAGAAATAATTTAAAGTAAAATAACAAATAACAATAGACCCAAAACTAAAAAATTATCTTTTTTTTGGACAATTGTTATTATAGGTCTATTATTTTAGTAGAAGATTATGTTTTAATATTGTAATGAGTTTTTATTTTAATTTTATAAGTTACTAATAAAAAGTTAATTATTGAGATTATGTTCACAAGTTTTTTTTATTTTAACACGAGATTAAAATATATATTTTTATTATAAATTAATTATAGAGATTATGTGCCACATATATTTTTTATTTTATTGGGACTTATTTTTATAATTTAATAATAAGAAATTACATTATTAATTAATTACATTAATATGTTTCTTATTTTAATAGGAGATTATGTTTTTATATTGTAATAGGTTTCTTATTTTAATTTTATAATTTAACAATAAAAAATTATAGAGATATTTTAATTTTATAATTTAATAATAAACATGAGATTTTATTTTTTATTGTAATAGGTTTCTTATTTTAATTATTATTACTTTAATTTTATAATTTAAAAATATAAATTTATTAGAGATATTTTAATTTTATAATTTAATAATAAAAATTATTTGTAGAGATTAAATTAATAGGTTTCTATTTTAATCCGAGATTATATTTTTATATTGTAATATGTTTCTTATTATAATGATACAATTTAACAATAAAAAAATTATATAAATATTTTAATTTTATAATTTAATAACAAATATGAGATTATATTTTTATATAATTATAGAGATATTTTAATATTATAATTTAATAATAAATATGAGATTTTATTTTTATATAGTAATAAATTTCTTATTTTAATTTTATAATTTTAAAATAAAAAATTAATTTTAGAAATATTTTAATTTTATTATTTAATTATTAAAAATTAGTATTGAGATTAGGTGACACATATTAAATTAATATATTTTTAATTTTAATTTTTAATAATAAAATTAATTTTAGATATATTTTAATTTTATAATTTAATAATGAATCTATATCAGATTTAAAAATGTGCCTTTCCTACGACTAGCGTTTTTTTATTAAAAATATATATATATTCATTTATATCCCCTAATTACATATGAGAAAACACGATGGAAAATTTCATGACAGCTGTGACCCGACACGTGTGAATACTTGCCGTTACGTAATACACACTTTACCGCTTAACTGAAACTGTCCTGGGAAAAACCGCGGGGATTATGGCATCACAGGATCGGACGGTCAATATTTATTTAGGAAAATCAAACTAGGGTTTCTAGTAACTTCTGTATATAAGCCTCACAGATACGTCTTCGCCGGTGCAGTGCAGTTGTTTCTGCCCTCCCGCTAAAAAAAAAAAAATCGTTACTTGCTCCGTCGATCTCCGTCCGGTTCCTATCGGTTCGCCGGCGAAATTTATCCCCAATTTACCCCTCCATCTCCTCTCGTCTCCAAAAATTTCAAAAAAAAAAACAAAAGAAATTTTCAACTTAGGGTTAGGGTTTTTTTTTAAAACTGTCATCTCTCTAGGTCTTTTATTGAGATAAAGAAACTAGGGGAGAGGGAAACAAAAAAGCCCCAAAAAAAAGGAAAAGGAAGGATCTAGAAGCATTGGTGATGGCTCATATTCAGGTACAGCATCAAGCGCAAATGTCGGTGCCTAACGCTGCAGCTGCGGCTGGGAACCTGCTCCCAATGACGTCACTTTACGTTGGCGATCTCGATTTCAACGTTACCGATTCGCAACTTTATGATGTGTTTAGCCAGGTCGGTCAAGTCCTTTCGTTTAGGGTTTGTCGGGACCTGAGTACCAGGCGCTCTCTTGGCTATGGTTATGTTAACTATAGCAACGCTGCAGATGGTTAGTGTGGAAACTTTTTTTTCTTTTACAGAGTAGTGTTGGATACTTGAATGAAATGTTGCAAATAATTTTATTTCCGTTTTTTTTATTTTATTTTATTTTTATGTTATCTTGAATGAAAAGTTACTAGCCATTTCCTAACATTTGTTTAGTGTTTGATGATTTTGTATGGAATTCTATTTGTGAAACCCAAAAAAGAACATATTGTGCATTTCAATTTTAGGAAATTGATGGTAGTGGCCCCCAAGGGGTGTGGCCTGGTGGCAAAGGGTTTAGGGTTTGGTTGTCTGATCATGAGTTCGAGTGTATGGTGCATTTTTTGTAAGAATCTGGGGGCAGCCGGGGTTACATGCTGGCGCGGGGTTTCCAAAAAATAATTGATGTTAGTGATGTTTGAAAATTTAGCAAAGTAGCTTTGTTGCCAAGTTATACAAGGACATTTGGTCAATTTAGTTTGAATACATTTATTTGCTCTAGTTCTGTTTGTTTGTTTGTTGATTGGATATACATGCCTATGCAGGATCATAAACATGTTCACTGAAGCAAAATTAAACACTTGGATTAAACATTCTTCATGGGTTGTAGGATATCTATTGATGTTAACTAATTAATTTTGCAGTGGTATAGTTTTCTTGTGTTTGTCGAAAAATATTATTTGTATGTTTGAATAGGCAAGGTTTTTTCTCCCCTTTTGTTTACTTGTGTGTATGTTGTCTTCAGCGGCAAGGGCACTGGATGTTCTGAACTTCACTCCACTCAATAACAAGCCCATTAGAATCATGTATTCTCATCGGGATCCTAGTATCCGAAAAAGCGGTACTGGAAACATATTTATCAAGGTATTTTTTATTTAAAATATCTGATATTTGTTTCTTTTTTCCTCCTATTATATCCCTTAATTGTTTTTATTGTTACTACAGAATTTGGACAAGTCTATTGATCACAAAGCATTACACGATACGTTTTCTTCATTCGGAAATATTCTTTCTTGCAAGATAGCTACCGATGGTTCTGGCCAGTCCAAAGGCTATGGTTTTGTGCAATTTGACAATGAAGAATCTGCGCAAAGTGCAATTGATAAGTTAAATGGCATGCTTATTAATGATAAACAAGTGTTTGTTGGACGCTTTCTTCGTAAGCAGGAAAGGGAAAGTGCTGTGAATATAACTAAATTCAATAATATATTTGTCAAAAACCTTGCTGAGTCAACATCTGATGAGGATTTGAAGAAAATTTTTGGCGAATATGGAACAATTACTAGTGCTGTGGTGATGAGGGATGGGGATGGAAAATCCAAGTGTTTTGGTTTTGTGAATTTTGAAAGTACAGATGCTGCTGCCAAAGCTGTTGATGCCCTTAATGGAAAGCAATTTGATGACAAAGAATGGTATGTTGGAAAAGCTCAGAAAAAATCTGAAAGAGAGCAAGAGCTGAAAGGGCAGTTTGAGCAAGCCATGAAGGAAACTGTAGACAAGTTCCATGGTTTGAATTTATATATCAAGAACTTAGATGATAGTATTGATGATGAAAAATTAAAGGAGTTGTTCTCTGAATTTGGCACAATTACTTCATGCAAGGTTTGTGATTTTTCCCTTATTATCCATAATCATATTATTTTTCCCTATTTATCTTTTGGTTGCTTTATACCAAAGGATTTTGATCCTTTTGCAGGTTATGCATGATCCTTCTGGAATTAGTAAAGGCTCTGGATTTGTGGCTTTTACAACTCCTGAAGAAGCATCTCGGGCTGTAAGTCAGACTCATGATTATATATGAGCTTTTCTAACTATCTTCTGTCAAAAAACTTATTATGTAGTTCATTTACAGCTTGCTGAGATGAATGGCAAAATGATTGTTAGCAAGCCTCTTTATGTTGCCCTTGCTCAGCGGAAAGAAGAGAGGAGGGCCAGGCTGCAGGTATCTTTATTTTAGACCAACTTTTATTCTTTGTGGAGGGAGAAACTCATTTATGTCTATGGAAAGTGGGTAGTGCTTATGTCTCCAGTTACCAAAACTTCTAGGATTTTGTTTTGCTTTGCTGTCAGGAATCCTTCTCACATGACGTATATTTTATTAATGCAGGCTCAGTTTTCACAAATGAGGCCAGTAGCTATGGCTCCCTCAGCTGCTCCTCGTATGCCAATGTACCCACCTGGCGCTCCAGGCATGGGGCATCAGTTTTTGTATGGCCAAGGACCACCAGCCATCATTCCTCCTCAAGTAATTATATATTTGCATAGTTCCCATTCAAGCAACCCCATAGTTCGATTTGCATTTTTTGTTTATAGAATCTACTTCGTTTAATATTATGGTCTACTGTCAAGGTTTCTTATTCTCTTTTTTTATTCTCCGTCTTTGAAGGCTGGATTTGGATACCAGCAGCAACTTGTTCCTGGAATGAGGCCTGGTGGAGCACCAATGCCAAACTTCTTTGTTCCAATGGTGCCGGGTCAGCAGGGCCAGCGTGCAGGGGGACGACGTGGAGCAGGACCTGGTCAACAGACCCAGCAGCAACTCCCTCTGATGCCGCCACAGGTCTGTCTCTTATGCATGCTAATATTGTTGCTTTTAGTGTTCTGTTTCATTAATCTTAATTTTGACTTGATTGATATAATATGCTTGTTCCAGATGCTTCCAAGGAGTCGTGTCTATCGCTACCCTCCTGGCCGTAATATGCCAGATGTTCCAATGCAAGGTGCTGCTGGTGGTATGCTTCCTGCTGCTGGTGGTATGCTTCCTGCTCCCTATGACATGGGTGCTGGAATGCCAATGCGAGATGCAGGACAACCTATGCCGATTACGGCTTTGTCTACAGCTCTTGCAAATGCATCACCAGAACAGCAAAGGACGGTAAGATTGTATTGTGTTTTGTTTGTTTGATGCCTATTTTTATTTCTCTGTATGACTGCGAGAAAAAAATGATTTTTAATCATTCTTAATTTGTTGACAGTTGCTGGGTGAGAGTCTATACCCTCTAGTGGAGCAGCTGGAGCGAGATGCGGCGGCCAAGGTTACAGGAATGCTTTTAGAGATGGACCAGACAGAGGTTTTGCATCTTCTTGAATCACCAGAGGCTTTGAAGGCTAAAGTAGCAGAGGCAATGGAGGTTTTAAGGAGTGTTGCTCAGCAGCAGGCTAATAACCCTGCAGATCAACTGGCCTCGTTATCCCTGAATGATAATCTTGTTTCTTGAGCCTGTCAGGGTCACTCGAAGAAGGTTAGATTGGTTGTGGTTTCAAACAATTTACAAGTCTTAGTTTTTTTGGCACGATGATGTAGGCTTATGTAGCTTGAACTTGGATATGCTTTGGATTTGCTTTTAAGATTCTTAATAATTTTGCTAGACCACATGATTTATTTGTTGACTGTTCCAATTTTAATCGTACTCGCTGTTTTTAATTTCCGTTATTGTTGCCATTGTTGTTTTTATTTTTGATGTTTTTCCAGAGTGCTTGCAATTTGATGAGTGTCTGGAAATTGATCTGGCTGTTTCTTTTTCTTTACCTATGTGCATTGTATATGGCATTAGGGGTTCATTTTCGTCAGAGATTATATTCTATTTTGCCGTTTCAAAACACAAAATGGCTATGAAAGATTCATGGATATTAAACTGCAATGATATAGAAAACGACCCTTTTAAGGCATCTTAGAATGCTTTATCAACTATGATGTTTCATTTCAGAAGAGAAAAAGCTAGACCCTTGGTTATTTATTTGACACGTGGGATATTTCCTTGCTTTCTTTAAACTATATATATATATATATATATATATATATATATATATATATATATATATATATATATATATATATTTAGTGCATTTGATCAACTCTAGGGATGGCTGAAATCTCCAAGAGGACAAGGCTCTCGGGGACCCTCTCCAATTGGGGAGGGGATCGAGGATAAAAAATTGCAAAAAATTAACGTCGGGATGGGAAAATTTAATATCCATTTCTTATTCGGGGAAGGGACAAGGATTAGGTAAAATACATATCCTCCATTACCCATTACTCATTTAATTTTATATTTTAATTTTTAATAAATATATTGAAATTTTTTTATAATTTTATATATGTAAATATATATATATATATATATATATATATATATATATATATATATATATATATATATATTATAAATAGTATAGGGTTTAAATGAAATAATATTATATATATAATCAATTTTAAATTAAGTTACGGACTAAATAAAAAGACGTAAAATATGAATTTTAATATTCTATGTAAATCTCACTTTCTTTCTTAAACGCTTTCCTTAACGGTTGAGATTCTTTCCTTGTTAACCAAACCTTAAACACTATAAAAAGAGCATCATAGCACACAAGAGGGGATGACTTTGGATGACGTTTTTCAGAACGAGAAGACACCAAGTAACAATCCATTTACTCCGGCAAGAGATCCAGTAGCAACCGTAATAATGAGATGTAATTGAGTGAAATGTAACTTAAAATATTTAAAATTCATTGTGTAGATTGATGGAATAAGATGGAAAGGAATGAAATAGGATAGAAGTGAGTGTTACAAAAATGGGTATTGAGCCATTGAAAATGAGTCGCCCAAATCGGGGGTTGAGGATGGAATGTAACTTTAAAAAAATAACATTATTTGTAAAGATAAATTTACCATTTAAAAAATAACATTAAAATATGCCTTTTGTACTTTTATAATATAAAAAAGCACAATTATCATTAAGACATTTAATTACATTTCATTCCATTATTATTTATTTACCAAACAATGTTTTGAAACATTACATTATAAAACTCTCATTTTTTTCCCAAATAATGTTATGGTATGTTACTCTTCATTCTGTTCCGTTTCATTCCATTGTGTTACATTTCATTATAAATTATCACATTCCATCAATCCAAACATAACTTAAAGCTTTCAGATGTGTTCTCGGAGCCGGGTAACACTTGAGGTACGACCCGAGGGCCTTAAAACCTTAATTTTGCATATGATTTTTCCAGTTTATTGATGTCGTATATTCAGCCATACATACTTTATGTCCGATCGGGCATACATTTGTCACACAGAAAGTCCAGTCAATAAACTGGCTACATCCGACCCTCTGTGTTTCTGTGATATATATGATGGAAACTCGAACGTAGATTTCATAACTGATTTTGAATGGATGGTAGTATGGTTTGCACTCGAGATACAACTCCACGTATCACACGAAAACAGATGTGCGCGGTCGTACATCTATATTTATCATCATGTTTATGTTGTTTTTAATTGTTTATTTACTGTTGTTACTATTTTGCTTTTGATCTAACCGTTTCTGATGTTGTCATGACTGTCATATGGATGTAATTTTACATTTCTGATCTTTCTGGTTTACGTAGCAAATCCGGTCAGACATTCAGTATGTCTGACCGGACATAACATATATATCCGGTAAAAAAATTTGTTATTGCTTTGATAATTTTTGGACATCCGGTAATTCTCTAAATTATTGTGTTGTGTGTGATAAACAGCTCATGTGTTTGTATTATAAGACATGTGTATCCTCTCTTAAGTCTGTATATTATATTGGCATCAGTTAGGGATCATTCCTAACCCAAACGGGTTTAAGGTCGGACATTGAGAGGGGTGTAGTGCGGTCTTAAATCATTCTCAGTGTCTTATATTGGGTGGTGACTCATTTATTCCCCCGATTAGTCCCTCGTGAGATAATATGTACTCTCTACGAGCTGCAAGCTCAACAATATCGTGATCGCCGATGTCATAGGCATAGCGGTAAACCTCACTTCGCTCCTTCACTCATTTAAGTTTTGTTTATTTTAACTTTTTTTAATAAATATGTTTAAAAAAAATTATAATTTTATATATATGTAAATAAAAAAATTATCTTAATATTTTATAAAAAAAATGTAAAATATAAATAGTATAAGGGCTTAAATGAAATAATTATATATATAATAAATTTTTAATGAGGGATCCATCGTTTTATTAAGTTACGGACCAAACAAAAAGACATAAAATACGAATTTCAACCTTCTATATAAATTGTGATTTGTGTAATAGACATTATCAATTTTTTGAATATATATGCTTGATTTTTGGATAAAGTAATAGTTTTATTAATATGTTTTTCAATGACTTAAATTTATATTTAAAAAAAATTATTTATTATTCGGGATTCGAGGTCCCTCGAGGATCCCATTTTATTATTCGGGCATTCTCATCCCTTCTTCTGAAACAATTACGAGGGAACGTTAAGAGAATAGAAACATCTAAAAATTAACATACACAAATAAGATGATGTTGTTGTAAATTCTCTAAATATAGAGTATGGATGAAGGAGGGTCATGTCCCTTAAGTAATGCCCTATAGGAAAGGCACTAACATATAGGGACATGTCCTCTAAAATTGAAAGAACATACCTTTAGGCTCAAAAGGGTTTAAGGAATGAGTATAACCCTTAAGAGGGTTACACCACAAATCAAAGGGTGCATTTGAGGCATTTTTCCATGTCTTTATAAAGGGGCCTTCTTGTTCATTCAAATGATCCAGAAAATCACAAGTCTTGAGTCACATCATTTTTGTTTTGGAGTCAAGGAGAGAGATTTCACCATTATCCTAGTTCAAGATCTTGTTAAGGAGTGCCCCTTCAACAAGAGGAATCCACGTAATCCTGGGATGACGTTAGCTACAAAATCCGTAGAGCACCGAGGCGGGGCTAATAAGTTCTTAAGGACAGATGCGAGTCGACTTGGACTTAAAGTTTCAATATCTTCTTCGTTTTCCAGATTTTTCTCTAAGTTTTAGGATTTATGTTTAATATTAATATGTTAGTGTAGATTTGTTTTCCATAATTATGTTCTGATTTTGATTTGTTTGATGCATGTTGATTTCGATTAATTACTTATTACACAATAGATGTCAATCCCTTTTCATCCCTATCGCCATCCGTAGTCAGCTCTTACTTTGTCGACTAATACATTTTCTGCCCCAGTTCGCCATCAAATAATTAAAAATGTTAACTGCAAGTATATTTTTAACATAAATAAAATTATATATCACGTGTATTGAATCGTGATTATAAAATTTTACAAAATTTAAGACTTCTTTCTTTTTATTCAATATCAAAACATTTAAAAAATCAAGTGCAATTAATTTTTAACATAAATAAAATTACACATGAACCTTTGGATACTTTGTTTTAATTGGAAAAAAAAAAAAAAACCACATTTGCCTTGCCCTGATGCGGATCCTGAACTGCCCGGACTGGGAGCCCAATCTTTTCATAATTCGTTACAGAATGGGCCGAGGCCTGGTATCATTGTAATCCGGGTCCTCTATTTCCCAGCCTTAAGACAGGCCAAGCCTTGCCACCCTTCTATTCTATTGTCTCGTTCATGTTCTACAGCTTGACCGGACCCCAGCTAACTTGCTTTCCGTCTACTCGCTACTGTTGTAAATTCTCTAAATATATAGTATGAGTGTAGGAGGATCATGTCATTTGAGTTGTGCCTTATGGGAAATACACAAACATGTATGGACATGTACTCTTAAATGAAAGGATGAAACTCTAAGCCTAAAAGAGCATTAAAGGGCACCCTCAAAGGACCATTCCATGCATATTTAAAGATGTTTTGGGTTATTCTTAGGATATATAGAAAAACATATAAGTCTTCATTTTCTAGGAAAATCAGTTAAAGTCAAAAGAGTTTTCATCATTTGTCCTTGTTCAAATTCTTGTGTAAGGAGTGCCCATTCAACAAGAAGCTTCCGAGTGATCCTGGGAGAATGTTAGTCACAAAACCATTCGTAGAGCACCGAGGCGGGGCTAATAATTTCTTAAGGACAGAGGCAACTCGACTTGGATTCTGTTTGATCATCATCATCAAGTTTGCTAGTTCTGCCTCAGCTTACTTGAATGTTAGTTGTTTCATTCTTTCAATGAAGAAAAATTAAAATATTTGTGTGGCTACACATTATTTTGACCAAGTTGCATGCTGAGTAATCTAGTTTTCATATATATATATATATTTAAATGATTCGCCAGGATTAGTCGTAATAGGGGTTGTGTTTTCTGCTTTGAGTTGAGCTTTGATGCATCGAGTGATATATTGGCATCCGAAATTTCATTTTCAGCTAATTTACATGAACCCCAGAAAACCATCACTAAATCTCAAATATTTTTACATCAAAAACAAAGAAACTGAAAAAATCATCAAGAAATTCCCAACTAGGCACACTTAATTCACTAAAAGCAATAAAAACCCAGATGTCAAAACGAACAAATCAACACACACAAAGTTTTCCAGAAACATAGATGCCAAAAAATAAATTAGACAAAACATTGTGATCATGGTGAGGAAATGGACTAAGGAGCAAGAGACCAGTAAGCTCATCTGTGATCAGCTTATATGAAGGTGGGTTTGGTGGAAAAAAAAACATATTTTGCTGTCATTGATGAAGTAACTCCTCCAATCTTTTTTGGCTTCCCCTGTGTTTGCTTCTCTGTTTTTGCTCACTCTTCAAAATTCTTGCATTTTTCTTTTTTCTTTTTTCTTTTTATTATTCTATTTTCCAGAACCTTAAACTTTTTAGAGGCCAGTGCTCTGATATATTGAACACAATTTTATGTCTGTCGAAATTTTCTATGCATCTTATTTTTTTGTTTTGTTATTCATGTTTTTTTGAATTCTAGACTATTTGATTAATATTTTTTGCTTTTTCATATTATAGATGGAGAATATTCAATCACTATAAAAGTGATGAGCAAGTGCAAAAGCAAGACCACCATCATCAAAATGAGGTAGCTTCAAACCAAACTCCACTAAGAAGTGAAGAAATTACGAGTGGGGCAACTAATTGTAGACTGACTTCTGAAGTTTGGGAGAACTTTAAAAGACAAAAAGTTGGAGGGGATATAGAATATGTAGCCATTTGCAACTACTGTATGAAGCAATTAAGTGCAAGGCGTAAAAACGGCACCACTCATTTACGTTCTTATATAGAGACATGCTTTATGCGGAAGAACCATTCAATTGAATCATCTATAGAGAAATTGGAAGCTAAGAAAGTGAATGGAAAATTTAAAATGTCTGCATTTTCTTTCAATCTAGAAGTTTCAAGGAAAGAGCTTGCGAATATGATAATAATTCATGAGTATCCATTAAATATGGTTGAGCACAAGTGGTTTAGAAGGTTTACTAGCTCTCTCCAACCAATGTTTAAGCATATCTCTCATAACACATTGAAAAGTGACATTTTGAAGATATTTGACTATGAGAAGGCTAAAACGATGAGATTGTTGGACTCAAATCGAAGTAGAATTGTAATTACTACCGATATGTGGACTTTTAGTAACAACAAAAAGGATTTATGGCTATAACTTCACATTTTGTATATGATAGTTGGAAGTTACAAAGTCATATCATGAGGTAGTTTCTATATAATATAATTTTTTGTTAATGTTATCTTTAAATGTTTGTGCTAATAATATGGTTTCAATATTCAGGTTCCTATATGTTCCATGTCCACACACTGCTTAGGTTAGCTCTTGATTGTAAGACTCGATGGAACTCCACATACTTAATGCTTGATACAACTTTGGGTTACACAGATGTTTTCCCCCGTTTGAAATAACGAGAAAAACAGTACAAAACTTTGCCAACAGAAGATGATTGGGCTTTTACTCGAGAAATTCGAGATAGATTTGAATCATTTTATGAAGTGTCTACATTATTTTCTAGGACTAGATATCCAACAGCTAATATTTATTTTCCAAACATATGTGAGATTAAATTGTCAATTTATGATTGGTTGTATTCTAGTTGTGAAAAAATACGAGCAATGGCTAGGGTGATGATTGAAAAGTTTGAAAAGTATTGGAGTGTTGTTCATGGATTAATGATCGTATCAGCTGTTTTATACCCTAGATTTAAGATGAAATTGATTGAGTATTATTTTCCTTTGTTATATGGAGATCGTTCTCAAGATGAGATTTCGACAATTCGAAAGTTTTGTTATGATTTGTTGAAGGATTATCAATCTAGGTGTAAGCCAAATGAAAATCCACATGTTCAAGTTCACACTTCATTTGCTTTATCCTCTCAAGTCTTGGTGGCTCCAATAAAAATTGGGGCACGTTTGGCTCATTTTGATGCTTTTGTAGACCAAATCAGTGGCACTAGTACCACCCATAATAAATCTGAATTGGATTATTATCTAGAAGAATATGTTATTCCAAGAACTGAAAATTTTGATATACTTTGTTGGTGCAAAATAAATGGATCAAAATATCCAACTTTGCAAGAAATTGCCAGAGATATTTTAGTCATTCCAGTGTCAACTGTTGCATCTGAGTCGGTATTCAGTACTAGTGGTAGATTTGTGACTCCACATCGTAGCAGACTTCATCAAAAGACGTTAGAGGCTTTAATGTGTGCTCAAAATTGGTTATGTGCTGAATTTAATGGTATGAAAATTCATTTTTTTTGTTTCAATAGATTATATTATCCTTAACTTTATAGTATGTGTTTTACAATTTTAATATATATATTTTATATTCTTCTTCCGAAAATTTAGAAAGTTGCAGTTTCTTTGAAGATGAGGATGTCGTCATTGATGAGGTAAGGATCTTTCCCTTTTAGCATGGAGCATCTCATTATAATTTTATTCTTGTATTTGTGTTTAGAAAATATTAATTTTAATCTAATTGCAGGAATCATCTTGGTTGGGTAGTGTGGGTGCTAGTGCTATTGATGTCGATGTTGATATTGATGTTGACGAATGAGATGAAGGATATTCCGCAAGTATTTGTGATGAAAATTGTGATAATGTAATCGTATCCCAAATGTTGGGCATCAAATATTTTATATGAAAAAATAAACATATGGTATTGAGTCTTTCATACAAATTCCTATTTATAAGCATATACAAAATTGAGGAGTCAATATTTACATGTTGTTATATATGTACTGTATATATAGACATTGCATGTTGTACATGTCAAATGAAAAACAAATGCTAGCAATTAAAAATAAATTGTTTAATTATATTATTAAGAATATAAGAGAATTCAATACTTTAAAAACCCGCAAAAAATCCATTGGGTACTAATGTGAGTTTGATAATTTATTTTTATATGCGGGTGAGGGTTTGATAATGAAAATTAAAACATGCAGCGGGTATGGTGCGGGTTTGGTAATTTATTCACATATGCGGGTGCAGGTTTGGTAATGGAAAACCTGCACCAAACCCTACCCGTTGCCATCTCTGCTCCTTAGCAATAATGGTTTCAAGCTTATATTTGTTTATGATAAGTTTGTATTGACCAATAATGATGTTTATGTAGGAAAATGATACATCACTGAGGGTCTTTTCAAGTTCAATGTAATGACTGCCAATCGACACAGTGCTAATAAAAAAGCTACATCTTTCGCTTATATTATTGAGTCACAAAATGTATGGTATGAGAGGTTAGGACATGTTAATTATGATACAATACGTAAATTAATTAACATGGACCTTATACTTAAATTTACAATTGATAACCAACATAAATGTGAGGCATGTGTTGAAGCAAAAATGCATAAAGCATCATTTCATTCCGTAGAACGAAATTATGAACCTTTGGAACTTATACACTTCGATGTTTGTGATATGAATATTGTGCAAACAATAGGCGGTAAAAAAATACTTTGTCACTTTTATCGATGATAACACAAGATTATGTTATGTGTATTTGCTAAGGTGCAAAGGCGAAGCTATTGAGAGCTTTATACATTATAAGAACGAAGTTGAAAAAACTTGGCAAGAAAATCAAAAGAATCAGGAGTGATAGATGGTGGTGAATATGTGTCACCATTTGGTGAATATTGTTCCAATCATGGAATTATTCACGAAACTACTGATACTTATTCGCCTCAACAAAACGGGATTGTTGAACGCAAAAACCGAACGTTGAAGGAAATGATGAACGCCATATTGACAAGTTCTGGTTTACCCCAGAACTTGTGGGGGGAAGCCTTGCTTTCCGCCAACTACGTTCTGAACAAGCTACCTCACAGAAGATTGGACAAGACACCATATGAATTGTGGAAAGGTCACGTACCTTCCTACAAATATCTGAAAGTGTGGGGGTGTCTTGCCAAAATAATGATTCCTAAACCTAAGAAGGTTAGAATATGACCCAAAATGGTTGATTGTATATTCATTGGATAATGCTCATCAACAGTAGT
>SKCR01052940.1:0-72041 GCA_019454045.1 Zanthoxylum bungeanum | reverse complement strand
TAAATATTCAAAAAAGATTAACGAAAGCAAACAAAGGGTGCCCTCTAGTCTTACCTTTTAAGTCGCTTCTTAGAAGTGCGTTACGTCGTCGTCGGAAGGGTTAATGCTCCGCAACTTTTCCGGTCTGTTGGTTCAACATTTTCCTTTGTTGTTTCACTATTTTAGGCTGCTGTTTTCTCTGTTTTGCTGCGGTTTTTGGTCGTTGTTTTTGCTTACCATTTTTGGTGATTTAGGAACTGTATTAGGGTGTAATTTTTGGTGATTAATGGACAGTTTTGGGGTGCAATTTTCAGTGATTCAGGGACTGTTATGGTTGTAGTTTTTTTTTTGGTGATTTTGGCTGTTCTGGAGTGCAATTTTTTGGTGATATGGAGGGTTTGGTTTATGTTCCTTTTTATAAGAGTGGGCTAGGGTTTTCCTTACCTGGGAAGGAAACAAAGATCATGCAATAATAGGGGATGTATTTAATTAGTTTGTTATTAGGAAAGGATATTGTGTAATTGATGGGGAATTTGTTTAATATGGAAGGTGATTTATTTAGTTTAGGAGAGGGATTTATTTAATTTAGGAAGGATATTTGATTTGATTTATTTAATTTAGACATGTGTTTAATATGTTGAATATTTTTGGATTGGATTTGGTGGGCTTGGGCGTGTGGCTTTGTTCTTTGGTAGGCTTGGGCGAGTGGGTTGGTGGTGTGTGGGCTGAGCCTAATAGTTAACATAGAGACCAATGGAGCAATCTCGAGGCCAATCAAATGAATTAAATCTAGCAAGGTATTTATATTTGATTTTTACCTTCCGACGTCTGTTTCCCGTGAATTCCGTAACTTATCAAGTAGTGCCTCCATACGAGGCTCATCATCGGGCCTTATGTAAAAATGCAGTGCCTACAGCTAGATCTATGAAGATCCTTTAATTTAAACATCGTGGCATAAGGATCTGATACTTAGTTCTGACGACGAAATTAAAGAGTCATTGCAGCAAGCATAACGGATTGAGCACTAAAGTTTTCATCACAATGAGTCTTCCTAAGCTCATGCTCTACTATTTGCTCAACTCCGGGCTCAGGTTTGAAAGGTTTCTCTATTACATAAAGTAACTTCTTAGCTCCTAGGACTATCTTGAGATTCATTTCCTAATATAGAAAATTAATGTCGTAAAAGACATTTTCACCTAGGATTATGTCCTTTGACGCTAATCCTTCCAGTTATAATATTTCTTTACTCTAACTATCCAATCAATGATTTCGGGTACAATCAAACGTAATGATTACTATAGTCTAACTATATAACCAACTATAAATGATCGGTTAAATTCAAATGTATTGATTACTATAATCCAATTATATAACCAACTATAATGAAGTAGTTTGAATACATTCCAACTGTTCAATTAAAACAACAATTGAATATTAGTCCAACTAATATATTTATAAATAATTAATGACAAAAAATGAAATGAGCGCGTATTGGCAAGTATTTAAATGAAATTGCAAATTTAATACTTGCCTCCCACTATTTTTCGGTGAGCCTCTAACCTTTTGTACTCGGGAAGACTAATTTCCTATTGGGCTAGGATCTCGTTAAATAACACATAACCTTGACTGTGGCCAAAAAGTTGTATGGAACTTAACAAGGTAGATCTCTAAGATCAATTGGATCACATCCAATCCTAGATCCAGTAGGTGGACCTCCAAGTCCCAACATATATCCAATATATGCCAATATATCAAATATATTGCCTAACCTTTTTCCTCTGAGTTATCTAAGCATTGGCTTTGGCTCAACAAGCTTAATGAAACTACTTAAGCATGACCCATTGACAGTGGGAAAGATTCGTAATCGAGGTCGATGAACAAGAAGTGACCTTGAATTTGGCCAAAAAATCACAACTTGCCCAAGACGTACGATATGGAACCAAGCTTTCATGATTCAAACACAACCGCGATGGACAAATGTCTTGACTTTGGCAAAAAAACTAATGCAAATCTTGGATCTTGAGAGAGAATCACTCCATGGAAGGAAAAACGCATAATATAAAATATGGGTTTTTGTCGCGATTTCGCAACCAATTTATTATCTTTAATTAGGTCTCATCATACACCCTTAAGCATGAATTCTAAAAGCATAATAAGGCGTGAATAAAATAATAATGATATTCAGATTGATATATAACAAACTTTGTTCATAGAACAAATCTCTCACTTTCCTCTCTCCCACTAGCACTATTCATACTTATACCCAAGTACATAATACTTCTAAGGAACCTCATTTACATTAAGGGGAATTGGTGAGAAGAGAAATACAAAGAGAAAATACATAATAGGCTGGACACGCAGGTCCAATTTAATAAATTTTAAATTTATTACAACAATTTTAAAATTGCCATCACCCTTCTAATATCCATCTGATATGCATTATTCATTCATACATCCAAGTATTCACATAAGCTTGTTATTCAATCAATCTAATCCAATTAATTAATCTTTGAATTAATGAACATCCAATGTTCAACCAACGATTTGATTTGCGCGAGTCCCAACTCGTTTAAGAATAATTACTCAAAGTACGTATTCTTGAATTATATCGAACTATAATTTTAAATCCAATTTAAATTATATTCAATACTAATTCATATTTAATTCCAAATTAAATAATTACACTTTTAAAAGTGCCTTTTAGACTTGGATTCCAAATCCAATCTTTATAGGCCTCAAAGGCCCAATTAGTATCCAATATTATTCAATTAAAGTATAATTGGCTTTTAATTAATTCTATAGCCATGGGCTTTGGCCATTATGGATCAAACCCAAGATGCCAAGGCCCAATTATGAATCACCCTTATGTCATAAAATCAATTTTGGCCCATTAGGCCCAATTAAATTTTTAAAAGCCCAAATGTCATATTTGGGCTTTATGGAAATGGTTTTAGGCCCAATTGGATCCAATCCAAATGTCCAAAACCAAACTTGGCCCAACCAAGCCCATTAAGTCCAATGACAATAAATTAAATGAACAAATTATTCCAAATTACATATTAATTTCATTAAAGTGCAATTAATACAATTAATCAATTAATCTAATATTTCAAAAATACTAATTAATTCAATTAATCATACTCAACATTTCCAATTCATGTCCAACACAAATTGAAGCAAAATCAATCTATACATGCTTATCATGCTCACGGAAATTGTGCAAAAAATAACACCCAATTTGATTTCAATCCAATTAAATCAACATACAAGATTTATTTCATGCTTTAAACATATCCAATTGTCTAAAATCAAAAAATCACCATGAACACAACCTAGGTTATATTCGGCCATGTCAAAGGATTTAAGAATTTTTTTATCTAATCAATTTATCACAAATCCAAAAATGCACAAATCCAATTCAACATCATATAAACATAACACAACAACTAATTTATGAAAATCAAACTCCTAACATAAAATACCCAAATTAAAGTCTATAAACCCTAGGTTCAAATCAAGCTTAGATCTCGCTCTGATACCATTCTTAGTGCTCTAGACATGCCACTGGATCTCTAAGCATGATTCGTGTGTGAATAAAATCAAAAATAAATTACGGAGGACTTACATTGATCGGTTGAGTTCAAAACTTTTCCATGGATATTGAAGCTTCCAAGCCTTCTTTTAGTGTTTCCAACACTTGGTTGAGTTTCACTGTCACCTTATTTGTCTCCTTGAAGGGCTAGCTTTGAACAAAATGAAAGAAAAAAAATTTCCCCTCCAAGTTCCATTGTGTTCGGCAATTTGAGAGAAAAATGGAGATGATGAATAGTTAGTCACGCTTCAAAAGTTGACTTACTCTTTTATATCAAGGTTGAGTGTTTGGACTTGGTTTGAGTATATGAAAAGCAATCTAATCTTTTTCTCAACCAAATAACAACTTCATCACTTGTGTAGACATTTGATGTAAGTTGGTGGGCCGCACTTTAAATTCAAAATTTAAGTCGGGCAATCCAACACGCAACGTCGCTTAGGCCCGGGTTCATTTAATTTTGAACTAAACGAATTTACCATTACGACATAATTAAATCTAATTTAATTAAATAATTATGCCTCGCAGAATTATTACGAAAGTCGCTTAGGAAATAATTCCTAATTAATTTGTTCGCTTGAATTAAAATCTGATTTTAATTATGCTTTGAAATCCAATTTCGATTAATATATCTAATATATTATTTTAGCCCAATTAAATAAATTAAATAGTAAAATCCAATTAACTATTAAATTTACTTTACCGATTAATTCTAAATTAATCGCGTTCTCTCTTCTAGTAGAATTAATCCCAGATTAATTCTTGATGCAATTAATCCCAGATTAATTTTCTCTTTGGTAATTAATCCCAAATTAATTTATTCCCATAATTAATCCCAGATTAATATTTTCTCTCATAATTAATCCCAGATTAATTCTTGTTTGAGTCAAATGTCATCAGTGAATCTTCGGGAAGCGACCCAAGAGATCTCTGGATATGTTGGCAGTAAATATGGTCATCGGACTATCCGAATATGTGCATACCCGGTATCATGTTCTTACCGATTTACAAGACATGGTTGGCTTCTCGCAAAGCACCGTGCCTATCCAATTCTCCAGAAATATTCTTTAAAGGAATATTTAATCTTTATCAGGCATAGTATACGAAGTATTGCATATTACGATCTAGTATCGGATGTCACATGCTAGGCCTGGGGTTGGAATTGTGTCTGCCTCGTACGAAGCATATATCGGATCACAGGTAACTAATCTCTATAATAGGATAATCATGACCTCGTCATATTATCCGATGTCTGCAGTACTTAAGAGTACTAGTTCCGTATACTATGTGATCATCATCTTTATATGACTGAAGTGATACTTCCATCTTGACATCACACCCAATACACTACGATTCTCTGTATACCAAGAAGAGGTATACACAGAACCTATTAAAGCCCCGGTCGACAAAAACCAAAGTATATTGATTGTCGCAAGTATTCGCGATGTAAATCTCAGGTTAAGACCAAATACACCTACCCTGATTCGGATTCCCATAGACACATAGTCATACTACTAATGGGATTCCGAGGGGTATATCTAGAGTGAAGCTATTTTCGTACCATCGGTAAACATAACCTTCTATTACACTTGCATAAGTATCCAATACCCAAATATATGAGAACTATGTCGTTACGCTTCCATAACACGCACAAGAGCAATACTAGCCTATTACACATTATCAATGTCCAGTCTCAATAATACTACGACTATGGATATTTAATGATTAAACCTTACGTGGATTAATATTGTCTCTTATCTTATTAATCTGGTACTAATCATATGGACTTTTATCATTTATATATCCAGGTAATCCAATTACAAATGATAAAAGAGCAATTTCCTTTGTCATATAGTTAATTTGTACAACAAGATCATGTTCTGTACAAATAGTGATGATATGGGTCATAATTGTCTAACAAATACGTCACATTGAAAAGAGATACTGTAATCAATAAAGATGTTGCAGTTGTTGGAGTTAGTACTTGAAGTGCCAATCTGAATTGTACATTTTATTATTTATTAAAAAATAACTACATTTTCATTTCATAACTTATTAATGGTATTACCATTATACGTATTAGATTGATGTATAAATATGCTAATAATGACATCGACCTTAGATTAGTTTTGTAGCAATACCGAACACTAGGTGGTCTGACATTGGAATAAGTATTACTATTATAAGTGTAGGACACAGAAATCGACGACGCTGTTCTAGGCTCGCGGCCTAGTTGGGAGTATGGAATAGCTCGCGGGGAACTAAACCGGAGAAATAACATGGAGCCACCACCCGGTGTGAACAGGGAAAATCTGATTTAAGGTCTCATTCACCCCTCGCAAGGGAAGACCTCAAACCGTTGGGTTCGGAATGGTCCTAACTTATGCCACTTGTAATGATGTGATTTGTGCAATATCTTAACTGAGTCTACTCAACCTTAGTATTCAAAGGTAACCTACACCTAAGTTCGCATGCATAAGAATAATAATAAACCTATATCTAAGTTTGCATGCTTTAAAGTAAGTTGTCATAACGGCAAACACACAATAACATACAATCATCACACATGTATGCTTAATTATCTAATGTGGAAAATAAACAAGAATCTAAGCATAAATATAAATTAAATCCCTAATATGATATAAAACAACCTAATCATGCATAATGAAAGAAAATTGTATCTACTAAATCATGCTTAAGATAAATAAAATGCTAACAACCTAATCATGCTCAAATACATGGTTGGATGAAATGAAATACGTGTGTCTCTTAAGTAGTATGTGGCATTGTATCCCGAGTGCAAACCGCACTACTGTCTATTCGGATTCGGCTACAGAATTTACGTCAGAGTTTCCATCCGATATACCACAAAAGAGAACACGCATTTCGTTCATCCGAAATTCACATCATGCCTCAATAAATGACTCTCATACAATAATATATTAAAATAAATAAAAGAAATAAAAGATAATAAGTAAAAGGGTGCCCTCAGGTCTAACCTCTTTTGTCGTCTCTCGAAAGCGCGTTACACGACCGTCAGAAGGCTTGACGTTCCGCAACTTTTCTGGTTCACTAATCCAACTTTTTTCCTCATTGTTTCACTATTTGGGCTTCTGTTTTCACTCTGTTTCACTGCTGTTTCTGTTGTATTTTTTGGTCACTATTTTTTGGTAATTTAGCGAACTGTTTTGGCGTGTTTGGAGGGGTATTGGGCTGCTCTTTTATGCGGTTTTGAGGGGGATTCTGAGCAGTTTGTTTTGCAGTTTCGGGGTGTTTTCTGGAGAGTTTGAAAGGCTATTTATGTGGTAATTTACTTTCAGTGCAGTGGGCTATATTTCGGCAATTTACGGGGCTGGATAGGGAGCAGTTTGGGCGTGATTTATTGGCAGTGCAGTAGGCTATGTTTTGGCAATTTAAGGGGCTGAATAGGGAGCAGTTTGGGCATGATTTACTGGCAGTGGAGTTGGTTTATGTTGCTCGGTTTTTGGGGCAGTAGGGGGAGCTTTATGCGGTAGTTTTGGTAGAGGGGTATGCGGCAGTTTAGGCAGAAGGTTTGGTGACTTGTACGGCAATAGAATGGAGTAGGGGGTGCGGCAATGCAAGGCTTATTCCTTAGGTCTTAGGCGTGAATGCTAGGTTGTGTCTTGTGTGAGTATTGTGTGTATGAGCTAGGGGTTTAGATGTGTGGTGAGGGGTTCTTTTTATAAGCAAATGGATGGGGACTTTCCTTATTTGAGAAGGAGAATGATTTGTGTATTAAAGGGAATATCTTTTTTAATTAAAATGTGATAAGGAAATCTTTTAATTAGGGAAGTGATTTGATTTTAATTTAATTTATTCTCTTTTAGTTAGGGATATGATTTAGTTTAATTAGACAAGGATCCATGAGATTTATTTAATTTAGGAATTGTATTTGGCTTGATTTATGCATGTGTTTAATGTGTTATTTTGTTAATTAGGAAGGCTATGGGCGTGTGACTTGGGGTCTATTGGGCATGTGGGCTTGGTCCATTTGGTGGGCTTGGTGTGTGGTTTAGTGGTGTGTGGGCTTAAGGCTTTGTTTGGGTTAAAGGTGTGCTTTGAAACGGAGGTCCAACAGTCGAACCCGAAGATAATCCAGTGTGTTAAATCCAACTAAAATGTCAATTCTTGACTTTTCCCTTCCAATGTCCGTTTCCCACGGCTTTCACAACTAAAGAAGTAGTGTCTCCATACGAGACTCATCGGGACTTATATGCAAAAATGCAGTGCCTACAATCGCCCCCACTTTGATGGGACTTGTGCAGTGTGTGATAATGACAATCCTATCAAAGTATGTGCAATGCATTTTCACCTACCTGGCTTGCCAGCTACCACCCGGCTTGCCTATTGCTCTGAACTGAATTGATGATGTGCCATTCCTGGCGTCTAAACCCCGTACCTAGGGTATCACGGTAGTCCATAATAGTCCACTCAATGATGATCTACGGTAGTCCACAATACTCCATGATAGTCCATGGTAGTCCACAATATTCCACGATAGTCCCTAGTAGTCCACTATAGTCCACAATACTCTACACTAGTACACGGTAGTCCACAATACTCGACGATAGTCGACGGTAGTCCACAATACTCCACGATAGTCCACGACAGTACACAATACTCCACGATAGTCAATGGTAGTCCACTTAGTCCACGGTAGTCCACATACTCCACGATATTCCACGGTAGTCCACAATACTCCACGATAGTCCATGGTTGTCCACGGTAGTCCACAATACTCCACGATAGTCGACGGTAGTCCAAAATACTCCATGATAGTCCACGATAGTCCACAATACTCTACGTTAGTCCACGGTAGTCCACAATACTCCACGATAGTCCATGGTAGTCCACGATAGTCCATAAAACTTCACGATAGTCCACGGAAGTCCACAATACTCCACGATCGTCCACGGTAGTCCACGGTAGTCTGAATTTCTCCACGATAGTCCACGATGATCCATGGTAGTCCATAATACTCTAAAAATGTCCACGGCAGTCCACGGTAGTCCAAAATACTTCACGATAGTCCACGGTAGTCCACAAAAGCAATAGTCCACATGTCATACCAGGCAAGCTAAACCCCATACCCGAGGTGTCGCAGTGATTTCTCCATACCCGGAGTGCCATATCTGGCAAGCTAAACCCCATACCTGAGGTGTCGCGATTGCGTCTCCATACCTAGAGTGTCGCAGTGATATCTCCATACCCATAGTGCCGTACCTGGCAAGCTAAACCCCATACCCAAGGTGTCGCGATTACGTCTCAATATCTAGAGTGTCGCAATGATATCTCCATACCCGGAATTCCGTACCTAGCAAAACTATTCTGATGTCTCCATTTCCGGAGTGCCGTACCTGGCAAAACTAATCCGATGTCTCCATACCCGGAGTGCCATACCGGGCAAAACTGAAACTGATATTTCCATACCCGGAGTGTCGTACCTAGCAAAACTGATCTGAGGTGTGCATACCCGGAGTGCCATACCCGGCCAAACTGATAATGATGTCTCCATACCCAGAGTGTCATACCCGGTAAAACTGAAACTGATGTCTCCAAACCAGGAGTGCCATACCTGGCAAAACTGAAACTGATGTCTCCATACCCGGAGTTCTGTACCTGGCAAAACTGATGATGATAATGATGTTGGCCTCGCCCCTAGAGTGCCATACCCGGCAACAATTATTCTGATGACGATTTAGTGGGCCCTCGACCCTGGGACGCATCCAGGAACTGCAATCGGAAACGGGGGCCCTCGACCCCGGGACGCATCCCAATATCACTGACAATATGGGCCTCGCCCTCAAACTAATGATGTAGTTGGTCCTCGACCCTGGGACGTATTGCGGAACTACAACTGATGATGTAGTGGGCCCTCGACCCTGGACATATACCGGAACTGCAACCGATAACAAGGGCCCTCGACCCTTGGGACGCATCCCAAGCGCTAACAATGTGGGCCTCGTCCTCAAACTGATGATGTAGTGGGTCTTCGACCCTAAGACGCATCCCGAAACTACAACTGATGATGCAGTGGGCCCTCGACCCTGGGACGCATCCCAATACCACTGACAATGTGGGCCTCGCCCCTAGACTAAAACTGATATGGGCCTCGGCCCAAAATGATACTGATATGGGCCTCGCCCCCAAGCTGATATTGATATAGGGCCTCACCCCCATGCTTATACTAATGCTAATATGGGCCTCGCCCTCACAGTGCCATACCCGACAAGACTGATTCTGATGCTAATGTGGGCCTCGCCCCCAGAGTACCATACCCGGCAAAACTGATACATACGCTAATGTAGGCCTCGACCCCAGAGTGCCATACCCGATAAAACGGATACTGACGCTAATGTGGGCCTCACCCTCAAAATGCCATACCTGTCTTGTTCATTCTCAAACTGTGTTCCATCCTCGGAGTGTCATTCACAGCTTGTTCATTCCAGCACTGTGCTTTATTCTCGGATTACCATTCTCTGCTTGTTCATTCTCGAATTCTGCTTCATTCATGGATTGCCATTCTCGGTTTGTTCATTCTCGAACTGTGTTCCCTTCTCGGAGTGCCATTTTGGACTTGTTCATTTTTGAACTCTGCTCCACTCTCGGATTTCCATTCTCGGCTTGTTCATTCTCGAACTCTGCTAATGTTGATTCGTTCCAAAACTCTGATGACGTGGGCCTCGACCCTGTGATTCATCCCCAAAACTGATGCTAACAACGGGGGCTTCAACCCTGGGACTTATCCTTAAAACTGATATTGATGCTGATACGGGCCTCACCCCCGGGACTCATCCCCAAAACTGAAACTGATGCGGGCCTCCCTCCCGGGACTTATCCCTAAAACGGTTGTTTTCTCTTTTTCTTCTTTGAAACCTGTGAATACAAAACAAAACAAACATAAAAAAGAATGCAAAATATATTACATGTATATATGAATGCATGAATGAATTTCCTATTCCGTTGGGTTAGGTCTTCCGCTAGTTCTCCAGGTGGTTGCTCAGTCTTCTCTCTGGTTTCACGGCTTAATATCTTGTTATGTCCCGAATTCGTGAGGTGGTAGACTAGTCACCCCAGCCTTGGTTTAGATTTCTACTCTCAGCTGTGTGTACTTGGTCAAGATGAACCACATGGTGGGGCCTTCCATATCATCATATTATATTACATGCTACGAAATAGTCCCAATAGTTACACATATTATTGCCCTCAAAGAATGCCTAGTGTTGAAACCAGAGAACGTTCAAAACATTCAACGCAACTCAAATCCAAGTCTTCGAATAAAAGATCTAAGCCAGACTCAAAATGTGTGTGTATGCAAAGGTTTCTTCGCAGATTCATCCCCAGGTAAGCCATCTCAATGAGTTCCTCAAAAAATCGGGATCGATGGGTCAAACCAACCTAGATGTCTCAATTATGCCTGCAGTTGCTTTTCTGTGCTCAATGTGGTATGGTTTTCTTTCTTTTTTGTCTCTCTCTTTTCTTTCTTTCTTTTGAACTTTCTTTTTTCCTTTTTCTTTTATTTTTTCTGTCTTTTTTTCTTTCTTTCTTTTTCTTTTCAACACACTTACCCTTTAAGGTAGCATTTCTTCTCATGGTGGTCCTAATACTCGCCCAAGGGTAGCTTCACGCTTATCGGTTATAGGTGGTTCAATTCATTTCTTTAGAGTCTTTTCTTTCATTTTCAACCATACCACACATCATAACATAAGCAAATCAAGATAGACATCTAAGCAAACGGTCATTCACCGACCTATAATTTCTTCAACTAGTCACTTTGCCGACTACACAGGTTTTCACTGCTATGAAGCTATAGTGAAGTGCTTACGAGTCTAACACAGATCAATTACTCAAATTATCAGATAAAAGCACGTTATGAGTTTATCGTTTCTAAGGTTTCATCCTAAAACAATCAATTTCATCATCGGACTTATGTCTAACTACCAAGGACTAAAAACAAACAAATTTTTATTTCTTTTTTATTTATTTTTTTTTTCTTTTTTTTTTTGAAGGCCCCCCAATGGTCTTTCTATCTTTGCCATAAGGTTTTCTATTTCTCGATTTCCTTTTCCGCGATATCCATGTTTGCTAAACTCTTTTTGACAAATCCTTTCTTTCTTCTTTTTAACCCAAGGATATCTATGATGGCTTTTAAGACCCAGAGGGTTAACATGATGCATGTATGCATAAGAAGTGTGCGATGTATGAGATATAATATCCATGTGGTTATCAAAAGCATAAAGAGGCTACTTCTATAGGATATACAACTATGGTTCACATGTGGGTTTACGGGAGTGTAGGCAAAGGCTCTCGCTGGTGAAGGATTGCCCACAACTAGGACTCCCCACTCAAGGGTTCGGGCGAACAAGTGAGCGCATCTTTTTTATACCTTAAGGTACGTGCCAACGAGTTATGGTGTGTGACTGACTGTCAAATGGATTTCCCGTTGTAGATTCCCTAGAGGGAGGGTGGAGCGAGATCTCTTAAGTACCCAAGCCCCTTAGGCTCTTATCGCTTGGTGACAGGAATAAACAACGAGTCCTCCAAATTAGTCCATCACAGTGGGCTACAAGTAGATGATTATCTAGGTGCCTTCACAGCTTTTCCTTATAGAAAGGTAGTGAGTGAAGGAAGACACCAAACCATCACTTAGCCTTAAGAATGCCTTTGATTAAACCCCTTTCAACCCACGATAGACGCAGTTAACTAAACACAAATCACAATCACTACAAGATATTGTTTCGGGACCAATTCTCTATCCCCAGTGGAGTCGCCAGACTGTAGGACACAGAAATCGACGACACTATTCTAGGCTCGCGGCCTAGTTGGGAGTATGGAATAGCTCGTGGGGAACTAAACCGGAGAAATAACATGGAGTCGCAACCTGGTGTGAACCGGGAAAATGTGATTTAAGGCCGCACTCACCCCTCGCAAGGGAAGACCTCAAACCATTGGGTTCGGAATGGTCCATTACTTATGCCACTTGTAATGATGTGATTTGTGCAATATCTTAACCGAGTCTACTCAACCTTAGTATTCAAAGGTAACTTACACCTAAGTTCGCATGCATAAGAATAATAATAAAACCTATATCAAAGTTCGCATGCTTTAAAATAAGTAGTCATAACATCAAACACACAATAACATACAATCATCACACAAGTATGCTCAATTATCTAATGCTGAAAATAAACAAGAATTTAAGCATAAATATAAATTAAATCCCTAATATGATATAAAAAAACCTAATCATGCATAAAGAAAGAAAATTCTATCTACTAAATCATGCTTAAGATAAATAACATGCTAACAACCTAATCATGCTCAAATACATGGTTCGATGAAACAAAATACGTGTGTCTCTTAAGTAGTACATGGCATTGTATCCGAGTGCAAACCGGACTACCGTTCTTTCGGATTCGGCTACAGAATTTAGCTCTGGGTTTCCATCCGATATACACAAAAGATAACACGCATTCTGTTCATCCAGAATTCACATCATGCCTCAATAAATGACTCTCATGCGATAATATATTAAAATAAATAAAAGAAATAAAAGATAATAAGTAAAAGGGTGGCCTCAGGTCTTACCTCTTTTGTCGTCTCTCGAAAGCGCGTTACACGGCCGTCGGAAGGGTTGACGTTCCATAACTTTTCTGGTTCACTAATCCAACTTTTTTCTTCATTGTTTCACTGTTTGGGCTGCTGTTTTCACTCTGTTTTGTTGCTATTTCCGTTGTATTTTATGGTCACTATTTTTTGGTAATTTAGGGAACTGTTTTGGCGTGTTTGGAGGGGTATTGGGCTACTGTTTTATGCGGTTTTAAGGGGATTCTGAGCAGTTTGTTATGCAGTTTCAGGGTGTTTTCTGGACAGTTTTAAAGACTATTTATGCGGTAATTTACTGGCAGTGCAATGGGCTATATTTCGGCAATTTGAGGGGCTGGATATGGAGCAGTTTGGGAGTGATTTATTGGCAGTGCAGTAGGTTATGTTTCGGTAATTTAAGGGGCTGAATTGGGAGAAGTTTGGGCATGATTTACTGGCAGTGGAGTGAGTTTATGGTGCTCGGTTTTGGGGCAGTAGGGGGAGCTTTATGCGGTAGTTTTGGTAGAGGGGTATGCGGCAGTTTAGGCAGAAGGTTTGGTGACTTGTACGGCAATAGAATGGAGTAGGGGGTGCGGCAATGCAAGGCTTATTCCTTAGGTCTTAGGCGTGAATGCTAGGTTGTGTCTTGTGTGAGTATTGTGGTGTATGAGCTAGGGGTTTAGATGTGTGGTGAGGGGTTCTTTTTATAAGCAAATGGATGGGGACTTTCCTTATTTGAGAAGGAGAATGATTTGTGTATTAAAGGGAATATCTTTTTTTAATAAAATGTGATAAGGAAATCTTTTAATTAGGGAAGTGATTTGATTTTAATTTAATTTATTCTCTTTTAGTTAGGGATATGATTTAGTTTAATAGAACAAGGATCCATGAGATTTATTTAATTTAGGAATTGTATTTGGCTTGATTTATGCATGTGTTTAATGTGTTATTTTGTTAATTAGGAAGGCTATGGGCGTGTGACTTGGGGTCTCTTGGGCATGTGGGCTTGGTCCATTTGGTGGGCTTGGTGTGTGGTTTAGTGGTGTGTGGGCTTAAGGCTTTGTTTGGGTTAAAGGTGTGATTTGAAATGGAGGTCCAACAGGCGAACCCGAAGATAGTCGAGTGTGTTAAATCCAACTAAAATGTCAATTCTTGATATTTCCCTTCCAATGTCCGTTTCCCACGGATTTCACAACTAAAGAAGTAGTGTCTACATACGAGACTCATCATCGGGACTTATATGCAAAAATGCAGTGCCTACAATCGCCCCCACTTTGATGGGACTTGCGCAGTGTGTGATAATGACAATCCTATCAAAGTACGTGTAATGCATTTTCACTTACTTGGCTCGCCAGCTACCACCCGGCTTGCCTATTGCTCTGAACTGAATTGATGATGTGCCATTCCTGGCGTGCTAAACCCCGTACCTAGGGTATCACGGTAGTCCACAATAGTCCACATTAGTCCACTTAACGATGATCCACAGTAGTCCACGGCAGTCCATAATATTCCATGATAGTCCTTAGTAGTCCACTATAGTCCAAAATACTCCACGATAGTACACGGTAGTCCACAATACTCCACGATAGTCCACGGTAGTCCAAAATACTCCACGATAGTCCACGGTAGTCCACAATACTCCACGATAGTCAATGGTAGTCCACGTAGTCCACATAATCCACGATAATCCATGATATTCCACGGTAGTCCACAATACTCCACGATAGTCCACGATAGTCCACGGTAGTCCATAATACTCCACGATAGTCCACGGTAGTCCGCAATACTCCATGATAGTCCATGGTAGTCCACAATACTCTACGATAGTCCACGGTAGTCCACAATACTCCACGATAGTCCACGGTAGTCCACGATAGTCCATAATACTTCACAATAGTCCATAGTAGTCCACGGTAGTCCACAATACTCCACGATAGTCCACGGTTGTCCACAATACTCCATGATAGTTCACGGTAGTCCATGGTAGTCCGAATTACTCCACGATAGTCCACGATGATCCACGGTAGTCCACAATACTCTAAGATTGTCCACGATAGTCCACAATACTTCACGATAGTCCACGGTAGTCCACAATAGCAATAGTCAATAATAGTCCACATGCCATACCTGGCAAGCTATACCCCATACCCGAGGTGTCGCAGTGATTTCTCCATACCCGTAGTGCCGTATCTGGCAAGCTAAACCCCATACCCGAGGTGTCGCGGTTGCGTCTCCATACCTAGAGTGTCGTAGTGATATCTCCATACCCGGAGTGTCGTACCTGGTAAGCTAAACCCTATACCCAAGGTGTTGCGGTTGCGTCTCAATACCTAGAGTGTCGCAATGATATCTCCATAATCAGAGTGCCAAACCTGGCAAAACTGTTCTGATGTCTCCATACCCGGAGTGCCGTACCTAGCAAAACTGATCTGATGTCTCCATACCCGTAGTGTCATAACTGGCAAAACTGAAACTGATATTTCCATACTCGGAGTGCAGTACCTGGCAAAATTGATCTGAGGTCTCCATACCCGGAGTGGCATACCCGGCCAAACTGATACTGATGTCTCCATACCCGGAGTGTCATACCCGGCAAAACTGAAACTGATGTCTCCAAACACGGAGTGCCATATCTGGCAAAACTGAAAATGATGTCTCCATACCTGGAGTGTTGTACCTGGCAAAACTGATGCTGATAATGATGTGGGCCTCGCCCCCAGAGTGCCATACCCGGCAAGAATTATTCTGATGACGATGTAGTGGGCCCTCGACCCTGGGACGCATCCAGGAACTGCCACCAACAACGGGGGCCCTTGACCTTGGGACGCATCCCAATATCACTGACAATGTGGGCCTCGCCCTCAAATTGATGATGTAGTGGGTCCTCGACCCTGGGACGCATTCCGGAACTACAATTGATGATGCAGTGGGCCCTCGACCCTGGACGTATCCCGGAACTACAACCGACAACAGGGGCTCTCGACCCTTGGGACGCATCCCAATACCGCTGACGATGTGGGCCTCGCCCTCAAACTGATGATGTAGTGGGTCTTCGACCCTGAGACGCATCCCGGAACTACAACTGATGATGTAGTGGGCCCTCGACCATGGGACGCATCCCAGTAGCGCTGACAATGTGGAACTCGCCCTCAAACTGATGATGTAGTGGGTCTTCGACCTTGAACTGGTACTGATGTGGGCCTCGCCCCTAGACTGATACTAATATGGGTCTCGCCCCCAACTGATACTGATATGGGCCTCGCCCCCATGCTGATACTGATGCTAATATAGGCCTCGCCCACAGAGTGTCATACCCGGCAAGACTGATTCTAAAGCTAATGTGGGCCTCGCCCCCAGAGTACCATACCCGGCAAAACTGATACTAACGCTAATGTAGGCCTCGCCCCTAGAGTGCCATACCCGGTAAAACTGATACTGACGCTAATGGGGCCTCGCCCCCAGAGTGCCATACCCGGCAAGAATTATTCTGATGACGATGTAGTGGGCCCTCGACCCTGGGACGCATCCAGGAACTGCCACCAACAACGGGGGCCCTTGACCTTGGGACGCATCCCAATATCACTGACAATGTGGGCCTCGCCCTCAAATTGATGATGTAGTGGGTCCTCGACCCTGGGACGCATTCCGGAACTACAATTGATGATGCAGTGGGCCCTCGACCCTGGACGTATCCCGGAACTACAACCGACAACAGGGGCTCTCGACCCTTGGGACGCATCCCAATACCGCTGACGATGTGGGCCTCGCCCTCAAACTGATGATGTAGTGGGTCTTCGACCCTGAGACGCATCCCGGAACTACAACTGATGATGTAGTGGGCCCTCGACCATGGGACGCATCCCAGTAGCGCTGACAATGTGGAACTCGCCCTCAAACTGATGATGTAGTGGGTCTTCGACCTTGAACTGGTACTGATGTGGGCCTCGCCCCTAGACTGATACTAATATGGGTCTCGCCCCCAACTGATACTGATATGGGCCTCGCCCCCATGCTGATACTGATGCTAATATAGGCCTCGCCCACAGAGTGTCATACCCGGCAAGACTGATTCTAAAGCTAATGTGGGCCTCGCCCCCAGAGTACCATACCCGGCAAAACTGATACTAACGCTAATGTAGGCCTCGCCCCTAGAGTGCCATACCCGGTAAAACTGATACTGACGCTAATGTGGGCCTCGCCCCCAAAATGCCATACCCGGCTTGTTCATTCTCAAACTGTGTTCCATCCTCGGAGTGTCATTCCCGGCTTGTTCATTCATGAACTGTGCTTTATTCTCGGATTGCCATTCTCGACTTGTTCATTCTCGAACTCTGCTCCATTCATGGATTGCCATTCTTGGATTGTTCATTCATGAACTGTGTTCCATTCTCGGAGTGCCATTCTCGACTTGTTCATTCTCGAACTCTGCTCCACTCTCGGATTGCCATTCTCGGCTTGTTCATTCTCGAACTCTGCTGATGTGGATTCATTCCAAAACTCTGATGACGTGGGCCTCGACCCTGGGATTCATCCACAAAACTGATGCTAACAACGCGGGCTTCAACCCTGGGACTTATCCTTAAAACTGATATTGATGCTGATGCGGGCCTCGCCCCCGGGACTCATCCCCAAAACTGAAACTGATATGGACCTCAACCCTGGGACTCATCCCTAAAACTAGTACTCATATTTTGCTGATTCTGGTTGGCTTGTCTTTTCCGCTTTCTCTTTTTCTTCTTTGAAACCTGTGAATACAAAATAAAACAAACATAAAAAAGAATGCAAAATATATTACATGTATATATGAATGCATGAATGAATTTCCTATTCCGTTGGGTTAGGTCTTCCGCCAGTTCTCCAGGTGGTTGCTCAGTCTTCTCTCTGGTTTCATGGTTTAATATCTTGTTATGTCCCGGATTCGCGAGGTGGTAGACTAGTCACCCCAGCCTTGGTTTAGATTTATACTCTCCGCTGTTTGCACTTGGTCAAGATGAACCACATGGTGGGGCCTTCCATATCATCATACTATTTTACATGCTATGAAATAGTCTCAATAGTTACACACATTATTGCCCTCAAAGAATGCCTAGTGTTGAAACCAGAGAACGTTTAAAACATTCAACGCAACTCAAATCCAATTCTTCGAATAAAAGATTTAAGCCATACTCAAAATGTGTGTGTATGCAAAGGTTCCTTCGTAGATTCATCCCCAGGTAAGCCAACTCAAGGATTTCTTCAAAAAATCGGGATCGATGGGTCAAACCAACCTAGATGTCTCAATTATGCCTGCAGTTGCTTTTTGTGCTCAATGTGGTATGGTTTTCTTTCTTTTTTGACTCTCTCTTTTCTTTCTTTTCTTTTGAACTTTCTTTTTTCCTTCTTCTTTTCTTTTTTCTATCTTTTTTTCTTTCTTTCTTTTTCTTTTCAACACACTTACCCTTTAAGGTAGCATTTCTCCTCATGGTGGTCCTAATACTCACCCATGGGTAGCTTCACGCTTATCGGTTATAGGTGGTTCAACTCTTTTCTTTATAGTCTTTTCTTTCATTTTCAACCATACCACACATCATAACATAAGCAAATCAAGATAGACATCTAAGAAAACGGTCATTCACCGACCTACAATTTCTTCAACTAGTCACTTTACTAACTACTCAGGTTTTCACTGCTAAGAACCTATAGTGAAGTGCTTACGATTCTAACACAGATCAATTACTCAAATTATCAGATAAATGCACGTCAAGAGTTTATCGTTTCTAAGGTTTCACCCTAAAGCAATCAATTTCATCATCGGACTTATGTCTAACTACCAAGGACTAAAAACAAACAAATTTTTCTTTCTTTTTTCTCTTTTTTTTTTCTTTTTTTTTGAAGGCCCCCCAATGGTCTTTCCAACCTTGCCGTAAGGTTTTCTATTTCTCGATTTCCTTTTCCGCGATATCCATATTTGCTAAACTCTTTTTGACAAATATTTCTTTCTTCTTTAACCCAAGGATATCTATGATGGCTTTTAAGACCTAGAGGGTTAACATGATGCTTGTATGCATAAGAAGTGTGCGATGTATGACATATAATATGCATGTGGTTATCAAAAGCATAAAGAGGAAACTTCTATAGGATATACAACTATGGTTTACATGTGGGTTTACGGGAGTGTAGGCGAAGGCTCTCGCTGGTGAAGGATTACCCACAATTAGGACTCCCCACTCAAGGGTTCGGGCGACCAAGTGAGCGCATCTTTTTTTTACCTTAAGGTATTTGCCAACGAGTTATGGTGTGTGACTGACTGTCAAATGGATTTCCCATTATAGATTCCCCAGAGGGAGGGTGAAGCGAGCTCTCTTGAGTACCCAAGCCCCTTAGGCTCTTATCGCTTGGTGACAGGAATAAACAATGAGTCCTCCAAATTAGTCCATCACAGTGGGCTACAAGTAGATGATTATCTAGGTTCCTTCACAACTTTTCCTTATATAAAGGAAGTGAGTAAAGGAAGACAGCAAACCATCACTTAGCCTTAAGAATGCCTTTGATTAAACCCCTTTCAACCCACGGTAGACGCAGTTAACTAAAACACAAATCACAATCACTACAATATATTATTTCGGGGCCAATTCTCTATCCCTAGTGGAGTCGCTAGACTGTAGGACACAGAAATCGGCGAAAATGTTCTACGGTCGCGGCCTAGTTGGGAGTATGAAATAGCTCATGGGGAACTAAACCGGAGAAATAACATGGAGTCGCCACCCGGTGTGAACAGGGAAAATCTGATTTAACATCGCATTCACCCCTCGCAAGGGAAGACCTCAAACCGTTGGGTTCGGAATGGTCCCTAACTTATGCCTCTTGTAATGATGTGATTTGTGCAATATCTTAACCGAGTCTACTCAACCTTAGTATTCAAAGGTAACCTACACCTAAGTTCGCATGCATAAGAATAATAATAAAACCTATATCTAAGTTCGCATGCTTTAAAGTAAGTTGTCATAACGGCAAACACACAATAACATACAATCATCACACAAGTATGCTCAATTATCTAATGCCGAAAATAAACAAGAATCAAAGCATAAATATAAATTAAATCCCTAATATGATATAAAACAACCTAATCATGCATAATGAAAGAAAATTATATCTACTAAATCATGCTTAAGATAAATAACATGCTAACAACCTAATCATGCTCAAATACATGGTTGGATGAAACGAAATACATGTGTCTCTTAAGTAGTACGTGGCATTGTATCCCGAGTGCAAACCCTACTACCGTCCATTCGGATTCGGCTATAGAATTTATTTTCGGGTTTCCATCTGATATACCACAAAAGAGAACACGCATTCTGTTCATCCGGAATTCACATCATGCCTCAATAAATGACTCTCATGCGATAATATATTAAAATAAATAAAAGAAACAAAAGATAATAAGTAAAAGGGTGCCCTCAGGTCTAACCTCTTTTGTCGTCTCTCGAAAGCGCATTACACGGCCGTCAGAAGGGTTGACGTTCCATAACTTTTCTGGTTCACTAATCCAACTTTTTTCCTCGCTATTTCACTGTTCGGGCTGCTGTTTCTGTTGTATTTTCTTGTCACTATTTTTTGGTAATTTAGGGAACTGTTTTGGCGTGTTTGGAGGGGTATTGGGCTGCTGTTTTATGCGGTTTTGAGGGGGGATTCTAAGAAATTTGTTGTGCAATTTTGGGGTGTTTTCTGGACAGTTTAAGTGTTATTTATCTGGTAATTTACTAGCAGTGCAGTGGGCTATATTTCGGTAATTTGAGGGGCTAGATAGGTAGCAGTTTGGGCGTGATTTACTAACAGTGTAGTAGGCTATGTTTCGGCAATTTAAAGGGCTGAATAGGAGCAGTTTAGGCGTGATTTACTGGCAGTACAGTGGGTTTATGGTACCCAGTTTGGGGCAGTATGGGGAGCTTTATGCGACAGTTTTGGTGGAGGGGTATACGGCAGTTTAGGCAGAAGGTTTGGTGACTTGTGCGGCAATAGAATGAAATAGGGGTGTGGCAATGCAAGGCTTATTCCTTAGGTCTTAGGCGTGAATGCTAGGTTGTATCTTGTGTGAGTATTGTGTGTATGAGCAAGGGGTTTATATGTGTGGTGATGGGTTCTTTTTATAGGCAAAGGGATGGGGACTTTCCTTATTTGAGAAGAATAAGGATTTGTGTATTAAAGGGAATATCTTTTTTAATTAAAATGTGATAAGGAAATTTTTTAATTAGGGAAGTGATTTGATTTCAATTTAATTTATTCTCTTTTAGTTAGGGATATTATTTAGTTTAATTCGGCAATGGATTTAATGAGGATTTATTTAATTTAGGAAGTGGATTTGGCTTGATTTATGCATGTGTTTAATGTGTTATTTTGTGAATTAGGAAGGCTATGGCGTGTGACTTGGGGTCTCTTGGGCGTGTGGGCTTGGTCCATTTGGTGGGCTTGGTGTGTGGGCTTAAGGCTTTGTTTGGGTTAAAGGTGTGCTTTGAAACGGAGGTCCAACATGCGAACCCGAAGCTAATCCAGTGAGTTAAATCCAACTAAAATGTCAATTCTTGACTTTTCCCTTCCAATGTCCATTTTCCGCGGCTTTCACAACTAAAGAAGTAGTGTCCCCGTACGAGACTAATCATTGGGACTTATATGCAAAAATGCAGTGCCTACAATAAGTTATTCATAAAGTAAATACTCATAGTCATTGGTTTTGGAATACGTCGAATTCCTATAACCTATAAGACTAGCACATATTGTATATTGGAATTGGAGTTTCAATTGTTTAACCCGATGTACCATGAGTTTTGGAAACTCATATAGACTTGTGGGTATTGGTTGGAACGAAGACTGAATGACTCACAGATGATTCCTAATAGTTGGAAGTACACATTACCGTCAATAGGAATATACTCGAGTCGAGTAGAGTAGCATATGTAATCCTTTGACTATAGGATAGAATTGATTTTGTGTGAGATCCTCCACACTTTGATGCCATATATATCAGAAACCTTTCATGGTCTGGCCTCTAGATGTTCGTTGGGTGTGGACCGATACACTCAGTAATCAAGTGCGGAGCAAGATAGGATTCGTCGACCAATATTTTGTACCACAAGGGGTTTAGGTATCCATGTCAGTAAAGTCACGATTCTTAAATCTTTGCCCAAAGTTAATCACCTAGGATGGATCACATTAGTTATGAAGAATCGTGGATATGTCGACATGAGAAATGTTCCTCGGAAACTTGACGGTGTATTCTATGTTTCCTAAGCACAACATGGATAGCCTATGACGGAGGGATTAATAGACATATGTGATTACCTCGACTTGTATAGTTTAGAAAGGTCATTCGTGTTCTTCATGAATTCAGAGGTGGCCGAAATGCAAACATATTAGCTAGGCTTATATGACTAACATGTCTGAACTTAGAGTGTCCCAATATGAAGTGTACTCGTTGACACTTGGGTAGCTAATTAATTTTGATAAAAGATAATAGTCGATATTATAATTATCAACTAAGATAATCAAGTGTTATTTGTAGCATTGATTATTTACTTTGATCTAATTAATTTAATTGGATTAATTCAATAATTACACAAAGGCTTGATTGTGAAATCATAATTATCTCTACCATTTGAGGATATTATGGTAATTGTAAGTATGTAATAATATGTGGTTTTGGCTTGATTTAAAGATAATATTAAAGTGGCAAATATTGAACTAATTCATTTCCTAATCCTTGGCTTGATTTAATTGGATTAAATCAAAGTAGGGACAATGGAGATTAGTCACACCTAATTATACATATTTGGACAAATTAGATTAAGGCTACCTAAAAGTTGATTACAACTTTTAATAATTAAAAATTACCTAAGTTTTGCTATAAATAGAAAACTTTAGGACGATTTTAATTAAGAAAAGCAAAAGCTTGAGAAATCTAAGTACAAGCAAATTCTTAGAGAAATTAGGCTAAGTTAGAGAAGTGTTTAGAAAAAATTACGAGGTTTCCATAATATTTCATCTAAGAGAAATCAAGATTAGATCTTTTGGTGAAGCTTGCTAGCATTGGAATAAAGATTGAATCTTGGAGTCAAGCTTGCTAATCCTTGGAAGTTCTCCAAATATTTCAACAAAAAGAAGTAGATTGGATCTTTGAATCAACCTTGCTATTTAAGTTTGATCTTCTTTAAAAGTTATATTTTTCATTAGTGAGACATATAATGCTGAATTATTTATTAGATACATTATGTTGAAATTAGCCTAATTAATTGTGTTAGGATTCTTTGGAATTATAAACACCATATGCTTGTAATTGTGTCAAAATATTTATGTTATAGATAAACATAAAATTATAGTTTGGAAGTCTTGATTTAAGCTTAGAGCTATGGTTACCATTCTAGAATCACTTGACCACCTTTGGGTGACCTAGAATTATTCACGAGACATTTCTTATTGGGATTATAATCTGGTTTGTGTATTGGATTCCAAATTTATGCAAGTACGTATTTAGAATAAATTTATGTCTTTGTAAAAAAATTTGATATTTTAAAAACTTGATTTTTATTCTATAATATGTGTTGATATTGACTTTGAAGTTAAAAATTAATTTTTGGTGTTTTTTGGAATGTTTAGGGAGAGTTGGAAGATATTAGGGTAAAATACCCTAATACATTCAGCTCTCTTTCCAGAGAGCTGAAGGATTTGAATTAGAAAATAGATAAAAAAAATTTCCGCTTGTTTGCACATTGCGTGCATAGTACGCGCTCGCGGTAATTTTATTTTCTTCCATTCTTGAGCTTCTAGACTCCGATTCATCCCCAGGTTTTTCCTATACGCTCGTAATGGAATATTGTACTTCATTAAATTATTTAAAATTACACCCATTTTTTAAATCCATAGGTTAGACCCATTTCTAATGTGTGGGGCACTGATCCGACCCTAGGGTTTGCACAACTTCCCGAACAGAATGGTATCAGTAGCAAAGCTTAACCACATAACACATGTTTTTGAATCTATTCCATAGTAATTTTAATTTAATTATGCATAAGTCATATTGGATATTTATTGCATGTTTTAAATTAAAATGTTGACATAATTAAATAAATGACTTGATTGTCATAAATCTCCCGTGATAAGGTGATTAGTTTATTTAAGTAGTATTATTAGTAATCTTAGAGCATATTGGAAGACCTGTCTTGTCAATTCGGAAATGAATAAATTCTTACTACTTATATCCAATATTTTCATTAGTATGAGGGTAAAGTGTTCGGAACTTAGGTCGCTCCGGTAAAAATATTAGATGTAGGGTGATGGGTTAACGTAGTCACCCAATATCATCATTATTGTGAGGGTGTACATATGAAGCTGATTAGAGGAAATTGACAAGTATACACCTAGAACATGTCTTAATCCAATACCGTCACTACTATGAGGATAAAAAATATTTAGGACCAAATTAGGAGTCATTAAGTGATTGACCTTGGAGGTCTTCCTAATGAGTTTATAAAGGTCAATATCGCCATTAGTGCGAGGCTGGAGTAAATGTCCTGGGATCCAGTTCTCGCTATGGAATTTTGATATTCAAATTCCTATTTTTCCATTAAGGGAGATTACGGAATTACATAGAGTAGTGGGAGGGCACTGATAGATTTAAAATTCCATAATCAATTAGTGTTATTATTTTTTAAATGAAAAATATTCTGTTATTGTTTCAAATGTTATCTTGTAAATGGCTACTACTAATACATTAATGAGACTTTTTGATACCAATAAACTGAAAGGAGCTGAGAACTATTTCGAGGGAGAAATGAACATATGTCTGTCTTGGAGTTTGAAAAGTTGACTTACGTCACTGTCAATCCACTAACTGTGAAATCGATCATGACTCCACTCCAGAAGAATGAGAAACTTTTAATAGATAGAAGGTGTTGGAAATCTAATAACCATGTCCCAAGATCAAAAACAAGCAAAATATATATATAGAATGAACTATATTGAAGTATGGCGGAAACAATACTCACAAAACGGAATGTGGATGCGTTTGATGAAACAAATCTTGCTCCTTGTGCAGTGAGGATTCGGCCAAGCAGAAAAGAGAAGCTCCAAGCTTTAATTGATCCTTCCAAGCTCTAAGATGAGTTTCCCATAACACCTTGTATGATCCCTGATGGTGCTAGCCAAATATGTGATTAATGTTCCAAACACACACACTTTCTTCAAGCCTTTTGCAACAAAATGAAGAAATGGAGAGGGCTGTGAGAGCTTACTGTTTCGGTAAGCTTGAGAGGGAGAGAGATGTGATTTTTGTTTCAAAAATCAATTTATATTTATGTCATAATAATTATTATAAATAATAATATATACTTATGACACAAACCATGCAAAGGCTTAGAGTGTCTAACACTCAATTTCCATGCAATACCCTTGAGTGCTTTGTACACTATCTTCATGCAATACATCACAATTAAATAATGCAAATAATGACATGTGTCATGTGGGCCCCACACGTTTCCAAATGAAAGTGGGCCCACGTGCACTCATGCGTTCGGATCCGATATTTCCGAAATACCGAACTTACGTCGCGACGTTAATTAAATCGAATTTAAATAAATAATTGCGCCTAGCGAAATTATTATTTACGTCGCTAACGAATTAATTCTAAATTAACTCGTTTGCCCGAATTAAAATCTAATTTTAATTTCGCGTCGAAATCGAATTCCGATTATTATATCGAATATAATAATTTTACGATTAATTCTAAATTAATCGTTCTCTCTCTTTTTATAGTACTTTATCCAAGATAAAGTCTCTCCGTAATTAATCCAAGATTAATCGAGTTTGAATCATACGTCATCGGTGAATCTTCGGGAAGCGACCCAAGAGACCTCTAGATATGTTGGCAGTAAATCCGGTTGTCGAACTATTCGAACACGTACGTACCAAGTACTACGTTTTTACCGATTTACAAGACAAGGTTAGCTTCTAGCAAAACGCCATGCCTACCCAATTCTCTAGAAATATTCTTACTGGAATATTAGATCTATAACAGGCGTAGTATACCGTAGTATAGTGTATATCGAACCAGTATCGGATGATCACATGTAAGGCCTGGGGCTGGATATGTGTCTGCCCCGTACGATACACATATCGGACATCAAGCAACCAGTCTCTTTGAATCGGATAATCCTGACCTAGTCATATTATCCCGATGGTTGCAACCATTATAGAGTACTAGTTCTGTATCCCTCGCGATCATCATCTCCATATGTCTGAAGTGATACTTCCATCTTGACATCACACCCAGTACACTACGATTCTCGATAAACCCAGAAGAGGTATACACAGAACCCGTTAAAGCCCTGGACCACCAAACCTAAATTTTACCGATTGTCGTAAGTACTAGCGATGCAAATCTCAGGTTAAGATCATATGCACCTACCCTGAAGCGGACTCCCATAGACACGCAGACATACTACCAATGGGACTCGCGGGGGTATATCAGAGCGAAGCTGTTTTCCGTACCATCGGTAAAACACAACCTCCTACCGCACTTGCATAAGTATCCAATACTTAAATATATGAGAACTATGCCGTTGTGCCCTCACAACATGCACAAGTGCAGTACTAGTCTATTCCGCATTATCGATGTCCAATCTCGATAATACTACGACTAGGGATATTTAATGATTAAACCTTTATGGATTGATACTGTCTCATATCATCACAATCCGGAACTAATCATAGGGACTTTTACCATTTATATATCAAAGTAATTAATTACAAAACGGTAAAAGGCAATTTCATTACTACATAGTTAATTTTGTACAATAATACAATATCATTTACAAAATAGTGACGCTATGGGTCATTACTCTAACAATCTCCCACTTGGCCTATAGCCAGTCACTCAAGCATCTAATACCTGAACTATGTACATGTCGCTCAAACTTTTCCCGAGGAATAGCCTTCGTCAGCGGATCTGCAATATTATCCTCTGATGCGATCTTCTCGATCTTCACATCGCCACGATGTATGATCTCTCGAATCAGATGGAATCGTCGAAGAACATGTTTGGATCGTTGATGAGACCTTGGTTCCTTAGCCTGTGCTATAGCCCCGCTATTGTCACAATACAATGGAACGGGCTCAGCTGCTAACGGAACTACTCCTAATCCAATTAGGAATTTACGGATCCAAACTGCCTCTTTTGCTGCTTCAGCTGCTGCAATGTACTCCGCTTCAGTTGCTGAATCGGCAACAGTATCTTGCTTGGAAGATTTCTAGCTCACTGCTCCGTTATTCAAGCAAAATATGTACCCGGTTTGCGACTTGAAGTCGTCTCTGTCGGTTTGGAAACTTGCATCGGTATACCCAGATACCTCAAGTTCTCCATCTCCATAGATTAAGAAAACATCCTTAGTTCTTTTAAGATACCTAAGGATATTCTTAACCGCCATCCAGTGATCCTGTCCTGGATCGGCCTGATATCGACTGCACATGCTCAAAGCATAGGACACATCAGGTCGTGTACATATCATGGCATACATGATCGATCCGACTGCCGAGGCGAACGGAGTCCGACTCATGTTGTCTCTCTCATCTTGTGTTTTAGGACACATGTCCCTAGATAGAAAGACGCCATGTGATGTTGGCAACAGTCCCTTCTTGGACTGATCCATGTTGAATCTCTTCAACACTTTATCAATATATGTACTCTGGGAGAGTCCAAGTAGCCTTCTAGATCTATCCCGGTAGATCTTTATTCCTAGAATAAAAGCTGCTTCTCCCAGATCTTTCATGGAGAATTTCAATGAAAGCCAAGCTTTCACCGACGTTAACATGGGAATGTCATTGCCTATAAGCAATACATCGTCGACATAAAGGACAATAAAAGTCAGTGCACTCCCACTAACCTTCTTATATACACAAGGATCATCTACGTTTTGAATGAAATCATATTCTTTTATGACCTTATCAAAACGTTGGTTCCATGACCTCGATGCTTGCTTTAGTCCATAAATGGACCGATTTAACTCACAAACCTTGTTTGCAAGTCTTGGTGCGATAAAACCGTCAGGTTGTTGCATATAAACATCCTCCAACAGGTTTCCGTTAAGGAAAGCGGTTTTTTAACGTCCATCTGCCATATTTCGTAATCGTAATATGCAGCTATCGCAAGCATTATCCGAATGGATTTAATCATGGCAACGGGTGAGAAAGTTTCGTCATAATCAACTCCAAGTTGTTGACGATACCCCTTCGCTACGAGCCTAGCTTTGTACGTTTGTACGTTGCCATCCATGTCTGTCTTCTTCTTGAAGACCCATTTGCATCCAATAGGCTTTACGCCTTCTGGTGCATCAACCAGTGTCCAAACTTGGTTGGTATACATGGAATCCATTTCGGCCTTCATGGCATCTTGCCATAAAGTGGATTCGATACCCTGTATCGCTTCCTCATACGTAGCCGGTTCAGTATCCTCAATAAGATTAATATCTACGTGAGGTGAGATCAGGAATCCATACCTCTCAGGTATTACCCTGACTCTCTCCGACCTACGTAGCCTTGTGTAATGAAGATTGTGGTTCAGTCTCATCCTGGATGGACTGTTCATGTTCCGTTCTTGATTCATTGCCAGGAACAGTATCACTCGACTTTCATCGAGTTCTACTTTCCTCCCACTTACCACTGCATTTAGGAATTCCTTCTCAAGGAAAACCGCATGTAGAGCAACAAATACTTTGTTCTCTTGTGGGTAATAGAAGTAATATCCTTTGGTTTCCTTAGGATATCCAACAAATAGGCATTTATCTGATTTGGGTTCAAGTTTGGTACCTTCCAAACGTTTGACGTATGCCCAGCAACCCCAAATCTTCAGGAATGAGAAACCTGGTTTCTTTCCTGTCCATATCTCATACGGAGTCTGTTCAACAGACTTTGACGGAACCCTATTCAAAATAAGAATTGCACTTTCTAATGCATGTCCCCAGAAGGATATAGGTAGCTCAGTGCGACTCATCATCGACCTTACCATGTCAAGCAAGGTACGGTTTCTCCGTTCAGACACACCATTTAATTGTGGTGTTCCAGGAGGAGTCCATTGTGAAAGAATACCATATTCTTTCAAGTAATCTTGAAACTCATTACTTAAGTATTCGCCACCACGGTCCGACCGTAATGTTTTAATATTCTTGCCTGTTTGTTTTTCAACTTCGTGTCGAAACTCTTTGAATTTCTCAAAAGTTTCCGACTTGTGCATCATTAGATACACATAACCATAACGTGATGCATCATCCGTAAAGGTTACGAAGTATCGATATCCACCTCTAGCCTGGCTAGACATGGGCCCACAAACGTCACTATGAACGAGGGCTAACAGTTCAGTGGCGCGTTCACCTTTACCACTAAAAGGTGATTTAGGCATTTTGCCTAATAAACAAGATTCGCAGACGTCATATGAATTTGGATCAAATCCGTCCAAGTACCCACTCTTCGAAAGTGTGGATATGCGAGTCTTGTTGATGTGTCCCAGACGACAATGCCACAAATAAGTTTCTTCTTTTGGATTACTCATTTTGAGCCTTTTGTTTGTTATTTTACATTTTGGAGATTTATTTATATTCAAAATATAAAGACCATTATTTGCATCAGCACTGCAAATTTCTGCATCATTCATATATAAATAACACCTGGTGTTTTTAAATACAAAAGTGTACCCACACTGGGGTTAACAAAGATACAGAAATAATATTCTTAGTTAAACTAGGAACATAATAACAGTTCAAAAGTTTAAGTACATGCCCCGAGGGCAGTTCCAAAACAAAAGTGCCTACGGCCAAAACAGCAACAGAAGTTCCATTTCCAACTCGTAGTCAACCTCCCCCGAAGCCAGTCTCCTGCTATCATGCAGATCCTGCACATCAGTACAATATGAGAACCACAGCCAGAATCAAAAATCCAATTTTTATTAAGACTAGAAGTAGTCATATTTATCTCAATAACAAACATACCTGAGGCCGGAGCCTTGCCCGCCTGTATGTCCTCCTTATGTCCCTTGTTCATGCGGCAGTCACGCTTCCAGTGACCTCTCTTGCCGCATTTCAGGCAAACATCTTGAGACTTGTCACTTGGCTTCCCAGAAGCCTTTGTTCTTATGCTTCTTCTTCTTAACACCCCCAGTTGCCTTGAGCCCAGCTTTCGGCGTTTGAGATGTTGTTGCAAAGTGCGCCTCGCGCTTGTTGCCTTTCAGAAGTTCTTTCTCTGACTCCTTGAGAATTGACAACAACTCTCCAAGAGTGTCATCCGAATTCATCAGTTTGTAGTTGATGACAATCTGTTTCCAAGTATCGGGTAGTGACTGTAGAAGTACATCTATAGCCAGCTCAGACTCCAAGACTATACCCATATTAGCCAGTTCATCAATATCGGCTATCATTTGAGTCCCATGGACCTCAACAGAACTACCATCAGTCATACGGGAGCGAAAGATTTTCTTCACTAACTCGTACCTCGCCATCCGCTTATTAGTGCGGTGAAGATCTTGCAATCTTGCCATCATATTATAAGGATCCAAGTCCCTATTTTGGCGACGAAAGTGTTGAGTCATTGAAGCAAGCATGATCGACTGAGCCGTGTCACAATCATCACTGTGAGTTTTCCATAACTCCAGCTCAAGTGGCTCAGTGGGCTTAGGCCCGAGAGGTCTTTGTATCGTATACAGTATCCTCTCCGCCCCAAGGACTATCCTTAGGTTCATTTCCCAATCAGCGAAGTTTATCCCCTTAAAGACATTGTCACCCATGATGGTCTCGGACATTTACCTTGCTTGCCATCTTAACTACGATAGTCCAACTATCTAGTTAACGATAAAATGGGTACAGTCAAACTGTTACAAGAAAAATAACATTTTATTAGTCCAACTAATGTTAAAAATTGACGAAATAAATTTTGTAAGCGCGTAAAGCTAAGTATCTGAATGAAATTGCAAACTCAATACTAGCCTCCCACTATTTTCTACAAGTCTCTAACCCTCTGTTGAGTACTCGGGAAATCCAATTTCCTAGTGGGCTAGGATCCCGTTAAATAACACACAACCTTGACTTTGGCCAACAAGTTGTATGATATTTAACTAGGTAGATCTCGAAGATCAATTGGATCCCATCCAATTCCTAGATCCGGTAGGTGGACATCCAAGTCCGAAACATATATATCTAATACATACGTCAATGTATCCAATACATTTTCCTAACCATTTCCTCTGAATCAACTAAGCCTTGGCTTTGGCACAACAAACCTAATGATTCCAGTTAAGCGGGACCCATTGACGAGGAAAGTTTCGTAATCAATGTCGATGGACAAGAAGTGATCTTGACTTTGGCCAACAAATCACAACTTGGACAGGACACCGATGTGGAACAAAACTCTCATGATTCAAACACATCCTCAATTGACAAAGGTCTTGACTTTGGCCAACAAACCAATGCCAATTTCGGATCTTGAGAAAGAATCATTCAACGGAAGGAAAATCGCTTAATATTGTTTGAGGGATTTTTCGCGTAATTGGCAACCAATTAATTTATCTTTGTTAGGTCTCATCATCATACACCCTTAAGCATGCTTCTAAAACATCATAAAGCGCGTAAAGTAAAGTAATAGTGATATGCGGATGGATATATATAAACAACTTGTTCCTAGAACAAATCACTCCCTTTCCTCTCCCCGCTAGCTAGCACTATTCTACTTCTACCCAATTACATAATACAATAAGAGAAACCTCATTTACATTGAGGGGAATTAGGTGAGAAGAGAATACAAAGAGATAAAGAGATAAGGCTGGACACGCAGGTCCAATTTATAAATTCCAAATTTACAATAATTTCTAAAATTACCCTTCCCTTCTAATATCCATCCGATATACACTATTCATACAACACATCCACATTCATTCATTCATTCAAGGCATGTTATACAACCAATCAAATCCAATTAATTAGTCTTTAATTAGGTGACAATACAATGTTCAAACAATTGTTTGCATTTGCGCGAGTCCAACTCGTTTTGAGAATAAATACTTATGGTATGAATTCACGAATTATATCGAACTACTCGTTAAATCCAATTTAAGTCGTATTCAATACTAATCCTATTATTTAATTCTAAATTAAATATTTACACTTTTATTGTGCTTTTATAACTTAGATTCCAAATCTAGTACTATTGGGTCTCAAAGCCCAACTAACATCTAATGTCCGTTTAATTAAAGTCCGATGGGCTTTCTATTGATTTCATTAGGCTTGGGCCTTGGTCAATGTGGGTCAAACCCAATTTCCAAGCCCAATAAGGAATCACCCTCATTTGCCATAAAATCAATATCAAGCCCATAAGGCCCAATTAAACATAAAAGCCCATTTATTACATTTGGACTTAAATGGTGTGATTTAGGCCCATTTTGGATCCAATCCAAATGGTCCAAATCTACTTGGCCCAACCAAGCCCATTTATGACCAAATATAATAGTTTTAGGCCCAATTCCAATTTAAGCCCAATTAACTAAATTTTAAAATTCAAATTTTATAACTTAATTAATTAAAGTGTATTTTCATGATTAATCCTTTAAATCAATATTCCCAAAATATCAAATTAATCTATTAATCATATTTTTATCTTAAATACATGTCCAACATTATTTAATCAAAAAATCAAGTCCCTAATCTTCATCAAGCATTCGGCCAAGGTGATTAATATGGTTCCGATTTCGTTTTCAATCCAATCAAGTTACAAATGATCATCTCCATATTATTTCAAGTCATCCAATGTCTTAAAATTAAAAAATCATCTAGTCCACATGCTTGCATGTATTCGGCCAAGCCTCATTTGGGTTGGAAAAATTAATCCAATTTATTTTCCATGAAATTGATGATGTATAATCTATTTAACATACATCTAAGCATATTTAATCAAGCAAACTCATCAAATCATGCTTCAAACAATTTTCCCCAAATAACATCCTAATATATTTGCATGCTTTTTTAAGCTCAATGATACCATTGTTGGAAATCTAATAACCATGTCCCAAGATCAAAAACAAGCAAAATATATATATAAGAATGAACTATATTGAAGTATGGCGGAAACAATACTCACAAAACGGAATGTGGATGCGTTTGATGAAACAAATCTTGCTCCTTTGTGCAGTGAAGGATTCGGCCAAGCAGAAAAGAGAAGCTCCAAGCTTTAATTGATCCTTCCAAGCTCTAAGATGAGTTTCCCATAACACCTTGTATGATCCCTTGATGGTGCTAGCAAAATATGTGATTTAATGTTCCAAACACACACCTTTCTTCAAGCCTTTTGCAACAAAAATGAAAGAATGGAGAGGGCTGTGAGAGCTTACTGTTTCGGTAAGCTTGAGAGGGAGAGAGATGTGATTTTTGTTTCAAAAATCAATTTATATTTATGTCATAATAATTATTAAATAATAATATACTTATGACACAAACCATGCAAAGGCTTAGAGTGTCTAACACTCAATTTCCATGCAATACCCTTGAGTGCTTTGTACACTATCTTCATGCAATACATCAACAATTAAATAATGCAAATAATGACATGTGTCATGTGGGCCCCACACGTTTCCAAATGAAAGTGGGCCCACGTGCACTCACGCGTTCGGTTCGATATTTCCGAAATACCGAACTTACGTCGCGACGTTAATTAAATCGAATTTAAATAAATAATTGCGCCTAGCGAAATTATTATTTACGTCGCTAACGAATTAATTCTAAATTAACTCGTTTGCCCGAATTAAAATCTAATTTTAATTTCGCGTCGAAATCGAATTCCGATTATTATATCGAATATAATAATTTTACGATTAATTCTAAATTAATCGTTCTCTCTCTTTTTATAGTACTTTATCCAAGATAAAGTCTCTCCGTAATTAATCCAAGATTAATCGAGTTTGAATCATACGTCATCGGTGAATCTTCGGGAAGCGACCCAAGAGACCTCTAGATATGTTGGCAGTAAATCCGGTTGTCGAACTATTCGAACAGTACGTACCAAGTACTACGTTTTTACCGATTTACAAGACAAGGTTAGCTTCTAGCAAAACGCCATGCCTACCCAATTCTCTAGAAATATTCTTACTGGAATATTAGATCTATAACAGGCGTAGTATACCGTAGTATAGTGTATATCGAACCAGTATCGGATGATCACATGTAAGGCCTGGGGCTGGATATGTGTCTGCCCCGTACGATACACATATCGGACATCAAGCAACCAGTCTCTTTGAATCGGATAATCCTGACCTAGTCATATTATCCCGATGGTTGCAACCATTATAGAGTACTAGTTCTGTATCCCTCGCGATCATCATCTCCATATGTCTGAAGTGATACTTCCATCTTGACATCACACCCAGTACACTACGATTCTCGATAAACCCAGAAGAGGTATACACAGAACCCGTTAAAGCCCTGGACCACCAAACCTAAATTTTACCGATTGTCGTAAGTACTAGCGATGCAAATCTCAGGTTAAGATCATATGCACCTACCCTGAAGCGGACTCCCATAGACACGCAGACATACTACCAATGGGACTCCGCGGGGGGTCTATCCAGAGCGAAGCTGTTTTCCGTACCATCGGTAAAACACAACCTCCTACCGCACTTGCATAAGTATCCAATACTTAAATATATGAGAACTATGCCGTTGTGCCCTCACAACATGCACAAGTGCAGTAGTAGTACTAGTTATTCCGCATTATCGATGTCCAATCTCGATAATACTACGACTAGGGATATTTAATGATTAAACCTTTATGGATTGATACTGTCTCATATCATCACAATCCGGAACTAATCATAGGGACTTTTACCATTTATATATCAAAGTAATTAAATTACAAAACGGTAAAAGGCAATTTCATTACTACATAGTTAATTTTGTACAATAATACAATATCATTTACAAAATAGTGACGCTATAGGTCATTACTGTCTAACAGAAGGATTATAACCTGAAGATGAAATTATACATATTGTGATCGAGGTCCTGATTTGCTGAGTAATACATTGAAGTACCGATGCTTGGAGCATCATGCAAACACTCAAGGAGTATTTGAGGAAAATCAAGAGATCGAACTTTATCGAAGGTCTAAGGAATTATTCTATGCAAACTGAAGGATGGAAGAGCTGTCATATTCATGATTTAAACATAATTGAGGATTCATATCTTGAATGACATAGCATTGTGATTGATGACGTTGTTCCGTAAATTGATTCTGTTTTCTTTGCCTAGTTCTTATGTTGCCCTCTTATTTAAATTCCAAATGCACTGGATGCAAGCTAGCTATGAAGAAGTTCATAATATGTTGCGCATGGCGGAGCATGATATGAGAAAAGGCAACCCCACTTTGTACCTCCATGGTGGAGCTGGCTCTTCGAAGACTATGAGGAAATCAAAGAAAAGCAAAAGGGAAATAAAGATGGGGACGAATACGATTTCAAAGAAGAACTCCAAAAAACACAAAAGGTGTTAAACAACCAGTAGCTCATAACCAATGTTTACAATGCAATAAGTTTGGACACTGGAAGAAAGACTGTCCATAGCTGAAAGGAAAAACATGACCCATCAGGTACGTTTTATATTTTTCTAATTATTGACATCTCATTAGCCTTAGATACAAATAGTAGATCTGTGTTAGACACTGAGAGTCCTACTCCTATTTGCAACTCCCTAAAAGTAATTAGGGTAAGAAGAAGGGTGAATAAAGGGGAGATCCAGCTTAGAGTTGGCAATGGCAAGACATTGGATGACAAGGCCATAGGAACAGTTGTTCTAGATCTCCCAAATTGTTGTAAATTAAATTTACAAGACTGTTATTATGTACCCTCGGTTATCAAAAAAAAATAATATCACTGCCAATGTTAGATAAAGGGGATATAAAATAAACATTGAGGATGAAACTTTATGTTTATATGATAAATATAATTTATTGAAATGTGAATGTTTTTATCAAACGGTCACTATGTTTTGGAAATATATAGAGATGTCTTTAATATAGAAGAAATACAATAGGAAATCTGAATTAAATAATACTAAATTATGTCATATGAGATTGGGCAACATAGGTGTTAGAGTCTATCCAAATTGGTAAAGGATGGTTTGATTGAAAATCTTACCTTAGATCCTTATCAATTTGTGAGTCATGTTTCCTAAGGAAAATGACATAGGCCCTATTTCTAGTGTTAGACACTGTGTTGAAAATTATTAGAACTAATACGTAGTGATATGTGTGTTCCATTAAATTTTGTCGCTCATGTTATTTCTACATATTTCGTGACTTTCACGAATGATAAGTCTATAAATCGGAAACATTTGACTAGTTCAAAATATTCTGAAATAAAATAATAAAACAAACCATTAAATCTCATCAAGTGTATTTGATTAGATGAAAATGGTGAATTTATGAACAATAAATTCATAATTTATTTAAGGTAGAATTGAATTCTCGCCCGATATAGCCCACCGTGAAATCCTCAATATAATGGTGTGTTTGAGCAAAGAAATCGTACTTTATTGGATATGGTGCGATCAAAGATGAGTTATATGAATCTTTTTATTACCTTTGGGGTTACACTTTACTTACTGCTGCCCAAATACTTAATAGGGTTCAATCGAAAGTTATTTCTATAGCCCCCTATCAGATATGGTTCGGTAGAAATCCTAGTCTTAAACATTTAAAGATCTGGGGTTAGCCTGAATGTGTTAGAGTTGTGCAGTGGGATAAACTAACACCTAGAGGGTATAAATGTAGGCTCATTGGATATCTTGATAATTCCATGGGATATCAATTCTACGATTCCGAGTAACAAAATGTATTTGTTGTTCGCTTCACCACTTTTTTTGAAAAGGAATTTTTGAGAAATAGTGGGAGTTGTAGAGAGACTGAACTTGATGAGTTTGATCCTAAAATTAAGGAACCTTGTAGGTTTCTATAATTAGTCCCAAAGAAAGTATAAGCCAAAGAAATACACAAATTTATACATGCAAAGCTTGAAGCATGGCGGAATCATACTTACAAAGCTTGTGACGAAAATTGATGAAGAGAATCCTTGAGTCTTCAAGGTGGAAACTTTCGGCCAAGAGCAAGAGGGAGAAAGCTTCAAGTCTTCTAGTATTCCAAGCTCCAAGGTTGTTTCCCTATCACCTCCTTTGATCCCTCATTGTGCTAGCAAAAATGGAGAAATGAAAAACAATTTTTCTACCTTGTGGAAGCTCACGGCGTGAGCAAGAAGAAGAAGAGGGAGAGAGGCTTTTGGTTTCTTTTTCACTTTTTTTTTCGTATCAAAACGTGAAATGATGATGATAACAATTACCAAATATTTTGGTAAAAAACCCTTCAAAAATCGTGAAAAGTTTTCCCTCCCAAAAGCCATTAAATGGCCTCACCAACTTACATTGAGAATAGTGACAATGTATCATCCCTTAAAGTGACTAGATACATCCATCAACTAGTCGTGTCAAGTGATGAGACTTCGCGATTGATTTGCGGGTCCCACTCGTTTCAAAATACGAATGTGTCCGCAAACACTTCGGGCTCGTTTCGCTAATTCCGAATTTTTTAGAATTTCCGTCGCGACGTGAATTAAATAATTACGCCTAGCGAAATTACTATTCACATCGCTAACGAATTAATTCTAAATTAATTCGTTTGCCCGAATTAAAATCCGATTTTAATTCCGCGTCGAAATCTAATTTCGTTTAATATATCGAATATATTATTTTATCGATTATTCCAAATTAATCGTTCTCTCTCCTAATTAGGCATTTTATCCAAGATAAAGTTTCTCCGTAATTAATCCAAGATTAATAAAGTTCGAATCAAACATCATAGGTGAATCTTCAGGAAGCGACCCAAGAGATCTCCGGATATGTTGGCAGTAAATACGGTCGTCGGATAATCCGAACACGTACGTACCTCGTACTACGTTTTTACCGATTTACAAGACAAGGTTGGCTTCTAGCAAAGCGCCATGCCTACCCAATTCTCCAGAAATATTCTTATTGGAATATTAGATCTTTATCAAGCGTAGTATATATATCGCGTAGTATCGATCCAGTACGATCCAGTATCCAGTATCGGACATACATCTGACCTGGGGCTGGAAATGTGTCTGCCCCGTACGAAACATATATCGGACATCAAACAACTAGTCTCTTTAAATCGGACAATCCTGACCTAGTCATATTGTCCCGACTTCAACTTTTGCAACCTTATAGAGTACTAGTTCTATATCCAGTGTGATCATCATCTCCATATGTCTGAAGTGATACTTCCATCTTGACATCACATCCAGTACACTACGATTCCCGATAAACCCAGAAGAGGCGTACACAGAACCGGTTAAAGCCCGAACCACCAAAACCAAAGTTTACCGATTGTCGCAAGTACTAGCGATGCAAGTCTTAGGTTAAGACCATATACACCTACCCTGATGCGGCCTCCCATAGACACGCACAGACATACTACCAATGGGATTCCGCGGGGTCTATCGAGAGCGAAGCTGTTTTCCGTACCATCGGTAAAACACAACCTCCTATCGCACTTGCATATAAGTATCCAATACTTAAATATATGAGAACTATGCCGTTGTGCCATCACAACTCGCACAAGTGCAATACTAGTCTATTCCGCATTATCGATGTCTGATCTCGATAATACTCCGACTAGGGATATTTAATGATTAAACCTTTATATTGATACTGTCTCATATCATCTCAATACGGAACTAATCATATGGACTTTTGCCATTAATATATCAAAGTAAATAATTTTACAAAACGGCAAAAGGCAATTTCATTATCACATAGTTGATTTTGTACAATAATACAATATCATTTACAAAACAGTGACGCTATGGGTCATAATGTCTAAAATCTCCCACTTGGCCTATAGCCAGTCACTCAAGCGTCTAAATACCTGAACTATGTATATGTCGTTCAAATACATCCTGAAGAACAGCCTTCGTCAGCGGATCTGCAATGTTGTCATCCGATGCGACCTTCTCGACTTTTACATCGTCACGATGTATAATCTGCTGAATCAGATGGTAACGCCGAAGAACATGCTTGGATCGTTGATGAGATCGTTGATGAGACTTGGTTCTTAGCTAGTGCTATAGCCCCGTTATTGTCACAATACAATGGCACGGGCTCAGCTGCTAACGGAACTACTCCTAATCCGATTAGGAATTTTCGGATCCAAACTGCCTCCTTTGCTGCTTCTGGACGCAGCAATATACTCCGCTTCAGTTGTTAATCGGCAACAGTATCTTGCTTGGAAGATTTCCAGCTCACTGCTCCGTTATTCAAACAAAAAAATGTACCCCGATTGCGACTTGAAGTCGTCCTTGTCGGTTTGGAAACTTGCATCGGTGTACCCAGACACCTCAAGTTCTCCACTTCCATAAATTAAGAAAGCATCCTTAGTTCATCTAAGATACTTAAGGATATTCTTAACTGCCATCCAGTGACCTTCACCTGGATCGGCCTGATAGCGACTGCACATGCTCAAAGCATATGACACATCAGGTCACGTACATATCATGGCATACATGATCGATCCGACTGCCGAGGCGAACGGTATCCGACTCATGTTATCTCTCTCTTCTTTAGTCTTAGGACACATGTCTTTAGACAGAAGGATACCACGCGACATTGGCATCAATCCCTTGGATTGATCCATGTTGAATCGCTTCAACACTTTTCAATATATGTACTCTGGGAGAGTCCAAGCAGCTTTCTAGATCTATCCCGTAGATCTTTATTCCCAGAATAAAGGCTGCTTCTCCCAGATCTTTCATGGAGAATTTTAATGAAAGTCAAGCTTTCACCGACGTTAGCATGGGAATGTCATTGCCTATAAGCAATACGTCGTCGACATAAAGGACAATAAAAGTCAGTGCTCTCCCACTAACCTTCTTGTATACACAAGGGTCATCATCGTTTTGTACGAAATCATATTCTTTTATGATCTCATCAAAATGCTGATTCCATGACGTGATGCTTGCTTCAATCCATAAATGGATCGATTTAACTTACAAACCTTGTTTGCAAGTCTAGGTACGATAAAACCGTCAGGCTGTTGCATATAAACATCCTCTAAAAGGTTTCCGTTAAGGAAAGCGGTTTTAACGTCCATCTGCCATATCTCGTAATCGAAATATGCAGCTGTTGCAAGCATTATCCGAATGGATTTAATCATGGCAACGGGTGAGAAAGTTTCGTCATAATCAATACAATATTGTTGACGATACCCCTTTGCTACAAGCCTAGCTTTGTACGTTTGTACGTTGCCATCCATGTCGGTTTTCTTCTTGAAGATCCATCTGCATCCAATAGGCATTACGCCTTCTGGTGCATCAACCAGTGTCCAAACTTGGTTGGCGTACATGGAATCCATCTCGGACTTCATGGCTTCTTGCCATAAAGCAGAATCAATATTCTGTATTGCTTCCTCATACGTAGTCGGTTCATTATCCTCAATAAGATTAATATCTACATGAGGCGAGATCAGGAACCAATACCTCTCAGGTACCGTCCTGGCTCTCTCCGACCTACGCGGTCCTTGTGTATATGAAGATTGTGGTACAGACTCATCCTGGATGGTCTGTTTATGTTCCGTCGTTGATTCATTTCCAGGAACAGTATCACTACGATTTTCATCGAGCTCCACTTTCCTCCCACTTACCACTGCATCTAGGAATTCCTTCTCAAGGAAAAATGCATGTAGAGCAACAAATACTTTGTTCTTCTTGTGGGTGATAGAAGTAATATCCTTTGGTTTCTTAGGATATCCCACGAAAAGGCATTTATCTGATTTGGGTTCTAGTTTGGTACCTTCCAAACGTTTAACATATGCCCAGCATCCCCAAATCTTCAGGAAAGAGAAACCTGGTTTCCTCCCTGTCCATATCTCATATGGAGTCTGTTCAACAGACTTGACGGAATCTTATTCAAAATAAGTACTGCACTATTTAATGCGTATCCCCAGAAGGATATAGGTAGCTCAGTGCTACTCATCATCGACCTTACCATGTCTAACAAGGTACGATTTCTCCGTTCAGACACACCATTTAATTGCGGTGTTCCATGAGGAGTCCACTGTGAAAGAATACCATATTCTTTCAAGTAATCTTGAAACTCATAACTTAAGTATTCGCCACCACGGTCCGACCGCAGTGTCTTAATACTCTTGCCTGTTTGTTTTTCTACTTCGTGTCGAAACTCTTTGAATTTCTCAAAAGTTTCCGACTTGTGTCTCATTAGATACACATAACCATAACGAGATGCATCATCCGTAAAGGTTACGAAGTAATGATATCCACCTCTAGCCTGGCTAGACATGGGCCCACACACGTCGCTATGAACGAGGGCTAACAGTTCTGTGTCACGTTCACCTTTACCACTAAAAGGTGATTTAGGCATTTTGCCTAAAGACAAGATTCGCAGACATCATATGAATTAAGATCAAATCCGTCCAAGTACCCACTCTTCGAAAGTGTGGATATGCGAGTCTTGTTAATGTGTCCATAGACGACAATGCCACATGTAAGCTTCATCTTTTAGATTACTCCCTTTGAGCCTTTTGTTTGTTATTTTATGTTTAGGAGATTCATTTATATGCAAAATATAAAGGCCATTATTTGCAACAGCAAAAGCAGTGCAAATTCTGCATCATTTTTATAATAACACCCAGTGCTTCTAAATACAAAAGTGTATCCATGCTGGGTTAACAAAGATACAGATATGATATTCCTAGTCAAACTAGGTATATAATAACAGTTCAAAAGTTAAGCACATGCCCCGAGGGCAATTCTAAACAAAAGTCCCTACAGCCAAAACAGCAACTGGAGTTCCGTTTTTCGACTCGTAGATCAATCTCCCCTGAAGCCAGCATCCTGCTATTCTGCAGATCCTGCAAATCAGTACATATATGAGCAGCACAACCAGAATCAAAAATCCAATTTTTAAAACTAGAAGTAGTCATATTTATCTCAATAACAAACATACCAGAGGCTAGTGCCTTGTCTGCCTTGATATCCTCCCTGTGTCCCTTGCCCATTCGGCAGTCACGTTTCCAGTGACCCTTCTTGCCGCAGTTGATGCAGACATCTTGAGACTTGTCCCTTGGCTTCCCAGAAGCTTTTGTCAACTTGCCTTTACCTTTTTTCTTATGTTTCTTCTTCCTCACCCCCCAGTAGCTTTGGGCCCAGCCCTTGGCCTGTGAGAGGTCGATGCATAGTGCGTCTCAGCGCTTTCCCCCTTTTTGAGTTCTTTTTCAGACTCCTTCAAGATGGATAACAGCTCTCCAAGAGAGTCATCCGTGTCCATCAACTTATAGTTGATTATGATTTGTTTCCAAGAATCAGGAAGTGACTGTAAGATCAAATCTACGGTCAGCTCAGCCTCCAAGACTATTCCCATATTGGCCAACTCATCAATATCGGCGATCATTTGAGCCCCGTGGGCCTCAACTGATGCGCCTCAGTCATTCGGGCGCGGAAGAGTTTCTTCACCAACTCGTACCTCTCCATCCGTTTGTTGGTGCGGTGGAGATCTCTCAGTCTAGCCATCATGTTATAAGGATCCAAGTCCTTATTCTAGCGACGAAAGTGCTGAGTCATCGAAGCTAACATAATTGCCTGAGCAGTGTCACAATCATCGCTGTGAGTTTTCCATAACTCCAGCTCAAGTGGGTCAGTGGGCTTAGGCGGGAGAGGTATCTGTATAGTGAACATCATCCTCTCAGCCCCAAGGACTATCCTTAGGTTCATTTCCCAATCAGCGAAGTTTGTGCCCTTAAAGACATTGTCACCCATGATGATGTCTCGGACATTTCCCTTGCTTGCCATCTCAACTACGATAGTCAACTATCTAGTTAACGATAAAATGGGTACAGTCAAACTGTCACAAAAAAAACAATGTATTAGTCCAACTAATTTTAATAAATAGACGAAATAAAATTGAAAGACGCGTAAGGCTAAGTATCTGAACGAAATTGCAAATTCAATACTAGCCTCCCACTATTTTTATCAAGTCTCTAACCCTCTGTTGAGAACTCGGGAAATCCTATTTCCTAGTGGGCTAGGATCCCGTTAAATAACACACAATCTTGACTTTGGCCAACAAATTGTATGCTATTTAACTAGGTAGATCTCAAAGATCAATTGGATCCAATCCAATTCCTAGATCCGGTTAGGTGGACATCCAAGTCCAAAACATATGTATATTTACTTATGCCAATGTATCTAATACATTTTCCTAACCATATCCTCCGAATCATCTAGGCCTTGGCTTTGGCACAACAAACCTAATGATTCCGGTTAAGCGGGACCCATTGACAAGGAAAGTTTCGTAATCAATGTCGTTGGACAAGAAGTGATCTTGACTTTGGCCAACAAATCACAACTTGGACAAGACACCGATGTGGAACAAAACTCTCATGATTCAAGTACATCCTCAATTGACAAAGGTCTTGACTTGGCCAACAAACCAATGCCAATTTTGGATCTTGAACAAGAATCATTCAATGGAAGGATAATCGCTTAATATAAATTGAGGGATTTTTGCGTAATTGGCAACCAATTTATTATCTTGTTAGGTCTCATCATCATACACCCTTAAGCATGCTTCTAAAACATCATAAAGTGCGTAAAGTAAATTAATAGTGATATACGGATGGATATATAAAACAACTTGTTCCTAGAACAAATCACTCCCTTTCCTCTCCCCGCTAGCATTATTCTACTTCTACCCAATTACATAATACAATAAGAGAAACCTCATTTACATTGAGGGGAATTAGGTGAGAAGAGAATACAAAGAGATAAAGAGATAGGCTGGACACAGCAATTCCATTTATAAATTCTAATTATACAATAATTTCTAAAATTACCCTTTCCCTTCTAATATCCATCCGATATACACTATTCATTCATCACATACATATATATTCATTCAAGACATGCTATACAACCAATCAAATCCAATTAATTAGTCTTTGTTTAAGTGATCATCCAATGTTCAAACAATGGTTTGATTTTGCGCGAGTCCAACTCGTTTGAGAATAAGTACATAAGGTACGAATTCACGAATTATATCGAACTACTCGTTAAATCCAATTTAAGTCGTATTCAATACTAATTCAATTTATTTAATTTCAAATTAAATATTTACACTTTTAATGTGCTTTAAAGACTTAGATTCTAAATCTTATCTAATTCGGTCTCCAAGCCCAACTAACATCCAATGTTTGTTTAATTAAAGTCCGATGGGCTTTCAATGGATTTATAAAGGCTTGGGCTTTGGTCAATGTGGGTCAAACCCAATTACCAAGCCCAAATAAGGAATCACCCTTAAATGCCATAAAATCAATTTCAAGCCCATAAGACCCAATTAAACATTAAAGCCCATTAATTAAATTTTAATATTCCAAATTTTAAAATTCAATTAATTAAAGTGTAAATCCATGATTAATTCATTAAATCAAAATATTTCAAAAAACACCAATTTAATTATTAATCATCACTTGTTCAAAACATATGTCCAACATTTATTTGAACAAGAATCAAATCCTTTAACATGTCATATTGCATTCGGCCATAGGGATTTTTGCAGTTCGATTGTTTTTTCAATCCAATTGAATCACTAATCAATTATTCGTATATATTTTTAAGTCATCTAATGAACTTGTACACAAAAATTCCAATTCAGTGCAAGGACCTCCATTTTCGATCAAATTAACAATTTTGGGGAAAAAATCATCCAATGCATTTTTCTCAAAATGATTATGTATAAGATCATATTTCATACATATAATCATACTTAAGTCATCTAATGAACTTGTGCATGAAAAAATTTCAATCCAGTGGAAGGACCTCCACATTCGGTCAAAGCATCAATTTTGGGGAAAAATCATCCAATGCATTTTTCTCAAAATTGATCATGTATTACATCATATATCATACATATAATCATACTTAAGTCATCTAATGAACTTGTGCATGAAAAATTCCAAACCAGTGGAAGCACCTCCACATTCGGCCAAAGCAACCATTTTGGGGAAAAATCATCCAATGCATTTTTCTCAAAATTGATCATGTATTACATCATATTACATACATATAAGCATACTTTATCATCAAATTTCACAAGAACATGCTTCAATCAATTTTCCCCAAATAAACCCTAATGTATTTCATGCTTAAACATGGCTCCATGATACCATTGAAGGTTTCTATAATTAGTCCCAAAGAAAGTATAAGCCAAAATACACAAATTTATACATGCAAAGCTTGAAGCATGGCGGAATCATACTTACAAAGCTTGTGACGAAAATTGATGAAGAGAATCCTTGAGTCTTCAAGGTGGAAACTTTCGGCCAAGAGCAAGAGGGAGAGAAGCTTCAAGTCTTCTAGTATTCCAAGCTCCAAGGTTGTTTCCCTATCACCTCATTTGATCCCTCATTGTGCTAGCAAAAATGGAGAAATGAAAAACAATTTTTCTACCTTGTGGAAGCTCACGGCGTGAGCAAGAAGAAGAAGAGGGAGAGAGAGGCTTTTTTTTTTTCTTTTTCAATTTTTTTTATCGTATAAAAAACGTGAAGATGATTGATAACAATTACCAAAATATTTTTTGTAAAAACCCTTCAAAAACCGTGAAAATTTTTCCCTCCCAAAAGCCATTAAATGGCCTCACCAACTTACATTGAGAATAGTGACAATGTATCATCCCTTAAAGGTGACTAGATACATCCATCAACTAGTCGTGTCAAGTGATGAGACTTCGCGATGTGATTTGCGGGTCCCACTCGTTTCAAAATACGAATGTGTCCGCAAACACTTTCGGGCTCGGTTTCGCTAATTCTGAATTAACGAATTTCCGTCGCGACATGAATTAAATAATTACGCCTAGCAAAATTACTATTCATATCACTAACGAATTAATTCTAAATTAATTCGTTTGCCCGAATTAAAATCCGATTTTAATTCCGCGTCGAAATCTAATTTCGTTTAATATATCGAATATATTATTTTATCGATTAATTCCAAATTAATCGTTCTCTCTCCTAATTAGGCATTTTATCCAAGATAAAGTTTCTCCGTAATTAATCCAAGATTAATAAAGTTCGAATCAAACATCATAGGTGAATCTTCAGGAAGCGACCCAAGAGATCTCCGGATATGTTGGCAGTAAATACGGTCGTCGGATAATCCGAACACGTACGTACCTCGTACTACATTTTTACCGATTTACAAGACAAGGTTGGCTTCTAGCAAAGCGCCATGCCTACCCAATTCTCTAGAAATATTCTTATTGGAATATTAGATCTTTATCAAGCGTAGTATACCGTAGTATCGCGTACATCGATCCAGTATCAGACGATCACATGTTAGGCCTGGGGTTGGAAATGTGTCTGCCCCGTACGAAACATATATCGGACATCAAACAACTAGTCTCTTTAAATCGGACAATCCTGACCTAGTCATATTGTCCCAACAGTTGCAACCTTTTATAGAGTACTAGATATGTATCCAGTGTGATCATCATCTCCATATGTCTGAAGTGATACTTCCATCTTGACATCACATCCAGTACACTACGATTCCCGATAAACCCAGAAGAGGCGTACACAGAACCGGTTAAAGCCCCGAACCACCAAAACCAAAGTTTACCGATTGTCGCAAGTACTAGCGATGCAAGTCTTAGGTTAAGACCATATACACCTACCCTGATGCGGCCTCCCATAGACACGCAGACATACTACCAATGGGATTCCGCGGGGTCTATCCAGAGCGAAGCTGTTTTCCGTACCATCGGTAAAACACAACCTCCTATCGCACTTGCATAAATATCCAATACTTAAATATATGAGAACTATGCCGTTGTGCCATCACAACTCGCACAAGTGCAATACTAGTCTATTCCGCATTATTGATGTCCGATCTCGATAATACTCCGACTAGGGATATTTAATGATTAAACCTTTTATATTGATAATGTCTCATATCATCTCAATATGGAACTAATCATATGGACATTTGCCATTAATATATCAAAGTAAATTATTTTACAAAACGGAAAAAGGCAATTTCATTATCACATAGTTGATTTTGTACAATAATACAATATCATTTACAAAACAGTGACGCTATGGGTCATAATGTCTAACAAACCTAAGATGGAACCAGAGATCTAATTAGGAGAATGATCGATAATACAAGTTCTATATAAGTCAAATAGAATATCAAGACCTCTTGAAAGACTATTTTTTACATCTGATACGAGCCTTGATGTTTCCTCTTGGAAGAAACAGATCTGACTACGTATAAAGAAGCAATATTGGATATCAATTTGGGAAAATGGCAGAAAGCCATGAAATCCAAGATGGATTCTATACATGAAAATCAAGCCTGGGACTTAGTTGAATTTCCTAAAAGAGTTAAACTTATAGGTTGTAAATAGTTTTACAAAAGGAGGTGAGGGCCGATGGAAAAGTTGAAACCTTTAAAGCCTGATTGGTAGCGAAAAGTTACACTCAATGTCGTGGGATTGACTATGAGGAAACTTTTTCACCAGTAGCCATGCTAAAATCTATTAGGATTCTTTTAGCTATTGCTGCATATCACGACTATGAGATATGACATATGGATGTAAGAACTGCTTTCCCAAATGGATTCCTTGAGGAGGATATCTATATGGAACATCTAGAGGGTTCGTATCCAGTGAGACTTCGAACCTGGTTTATAAGCTCCAAAAGTCTATTTATGGACTTAAATAGGCATCCCAAAGCTGGAATCATCAATTTGAAGGGATAATTAGATTATGTGGATTCATCAAGAACGAGGAAGAACCATGTGTTTATAAGAAAGTGAGTGGGAGCATGATAGTTTTCCTAGTATTGTATGTAGATGACATTCTTATTATAGGAAGTGATATAGGATTGATCCAAAGTTTGAAAGCCTAACTTTGCAAGAACTTCTCCACGAAAAATATTGGTGAAACTTCCTATATACTAGGTATAAGGCTCTACTGGGATAGAGTTAGTAAGCTTATAGGATTGTCGCAATTGACGTACATAGATAAAATATTAGAATGGTGTCATATGCTTCTTGTATTGGAAGCATAATGCTTGTTATGCTATATACTAGACCTGACATCAATTTCGACGTCAGTATGACCAACTGATATCAATCTGATCTAGGTAATGACCATTGGACAACTGTAAAACATGTTCTGAAATTTCTTAAAGGCACTAGGGATACGTTTCTGATATATTGAGAAAATGAGCTATAAGTTAAGGGTTATATAGACTCCAACTTCCAGGGAGATCCAGATGATAGAAAATCTACATCAAGATACATATTTACCCTTAACGGTGGTCCGGTTTGTTGGAAATGTTCAATGCAATGTTCAACAACTAATTCCACCATTAAGCCGAAATTTATAGCGGCTTTAGAAGCTGCTAAAGAAGCTTTTTGGATTAGAAATTTTATCACAGAATTTGGTGTTATGCCTAGTATTGCGGATTCGATCCCATTGTACTGTGATAATAAAAGAGCCATTACGTAGGCTAAGCACGTGGAAATAAAATATCGCATAATTAGAGAGATTATTGAACATAAGGGTATAATGGTCTTGAAAGTTCAATGACTAGACAATATAGCGGACCCACTTACAAAAGCCTTACCTGTTAAGTCATTCGATAAACATGTGGAGGAGATGCGACTGAGGTACCATCCAGATTAGCACTAAGCAAGTGGGAGTTTGTTGGAGTTGGTGCTTGGAGTGCCAATCTGAATTATATATTTTATTATTTAATAATAAAATAACTATGTTTTCATTTCATACCTATTATCGATATTGTCATTATACATATTAGATTGATGCATAGATATGCTAAGAATGGCATCGGCCTTAGAATAGTCTTGTAGTAATATTGGAATATAGGTGGTCCAACATTAGAATAAGTATTACTATTATAAACTATTCTTAAAGTAAATATTCATAGTTATTGATTTTGGAATACGGTCGAATTCATATAACCTAGAAGACTAGCACATATCGTATATTAGAATTGGAGTTCTAATGGTTCAACCCAATGTACCATGAGTATTGGAAACTCATATAGACATGTGGGTATTGGTTGGACCAAATACTAAATGACTGACTGATGATTCCTAATAGTTTGAATTACACACCACCATCAATAGGAATCTCCTCGAGTCGAGTAGTATATGTAATCCTTTGACTATAGGATATCATTGATTTTGTGTGAGATCATCCACACTTTGATGCCATGTATGTCAGAAATCTTTTATGGTCTGGCCTCTAGATTTTGTTGGGTGTGGCCCGATGCACTCAGTAATCAAGTGCAAAATAAGATAGGATCTATAGGCCCGTATTTGTACCATGAGTGTTTTAAGTATCCATGTGAGTAAAGTTATGATTCTTAAATCTTTGGCCAAAGTCGATCACCTAAGGTGGATCGCATCAGTTATAAAGAATCGTGGACATGTCGACATGAGATGTGCGTCTTGGAAACTTGACGGTGTATTTTATATTTCCTAAGAACAACTCTAATAGCCTATGATTCAGGGATTATTAGACATATGTGATGACCTCGACTTGTATAGTTCAGAAAGGTCTTTCATGTTCTTCGTGAATTCGGAGGTGGCCGAATTGCATACATATTAGCTAGGCTTATATGATGAATGTTTCTGAACTTAGAAAGTCACAATATGAAGTGTACTAGTTGACCACTTGGGTAGCCGATTAATTTTGATAAAATAAAATATTCGATATTATAATGATCAACTAAGATAATCAAGTGTTATTGGATAGCAATGATTACTTACTTTGACCTAATTGGATTAATTAAATATTTACACAAGGCTTAATTGTAAATCAAAGTTGCAAATATTTAACTAATTAATTTCCTAATCATTGGCTTGATTTACTTGGATTAAATCAACGTGGGAGACAATGGATATTAGTCACATCTAATTACATATATTTGGACAAATTAGATTAAGCCCACCTAAAAGTTATTTCAACTTTTATTAATTAAAAAGTGCCTAAGTTTCGCTATAAATAGCAAGCTTTAGGAAGGTTTTAATTAAGAAAAGCAAAAGCTTGAGAAAGTTAAGTACGAGCAAATTCTTAGAGAAATTAGCCTAAGTTAGAGAAGTGTTTAGAGAAGCTTGTGAGGTCTCTATAATATTTCATCTATGAGAAATCAAGATTAGATCTTGGGGTGAAGCTTACTAGCATTGGAATCAAAATTGGATCTTGGAGTCAAGCTTGCTAATCCTTGGAAGTTCTCGAAATATTTCAACAAAGAGAAGTAGATTGGATCTTTGAATCAACCTTGCTTGGTAAGTTTGATCATCTCTAAAAGCTATATTTTTAATTAGTGAGACATATAGTGCTGAATTATGTAATAGATACACAATGTTGAAATTAGGCTAATTAATTGTGTTAGGATACTTTGGAAGTATAAACACAATATGCTTGTAATTGGGTCAAAATATTTATGTTAGAGATAAACATAAAATTAAAGTTTGGAACTCTAGATTAAACTACCATTTTATAATAACTTGACCACTTTTGGGAGACCTAGAATTTTTCTAATTAGACATTTTTTATTGGTATTCTAATTTGGTTTGTGTATTGGATACAAAATTTACGCAACTGCGTATTTAGAATAAATTTATATTTTTGTAAAATTATTTGATATTTTGAAAAACTTGATTTTTATTCTATAACATGTGTTGATGATGTTGGTTTTGAAGTTAGAAATTAATTTTGGGTGTTTTTTGAAGTGCTTAAGGAGAGTTGGAAAATATTAGGGTAAAATACCCTAATACCTTCTACTTTCTGGAAAGAGAGCTGTATGATTTGAATTAGAAAACAAAAAAAAATGACAGCTTGTTTGCGCAGTGCACGCACGCGGTAATTTAGTTTTCTTCCGTTCTTGAGCTTTCGGACTCGATTCAGCCTTGGATTTTTCCCATACACTCGTTATGGAATATAGTATTCCATTAAATTCCATTGGTAGTATGACTATGTGTCTATGGAAGTCCGAAATCAGTGTAGGTGTATTTGGTCTTAACATGAGACTTGCACCGCTAATACTTGCGACAATCAATATACTTTGGTTGCAGTTGTCCAGGGCTTTAACAGGTTCTGTGTATGCCTATGCTGGGTATATTGAGAATCGTAGTGTGTTGGGTGTGATGTCAAGACGGAAGTGTCACTCCAGTCATATGGAGATGATGGTCACGTAGGATACGGATACTAGTACTCTTAAGTACTGCAGTCATCGGGATAAAATTACATGTTCATGTTTATCCGATTATAGAGACTAGTTACCAGACATCCGACATGTGCTTCGTACTGGGCAGACATAATTTCAGCCCCAGGCCTAGCACGTGATCATCCGATACTGGACAGAAATACGCAATACTACGTATACTACGCCTGATATAGATCCTTTATTCCTGTAAGGATATTTCGGAAAATTGGGTGGAAGGAATGGTGCTTTGCTAGAAGCCAACCTTGTCTTGTAAATCGGTATAAACGTAGTACGAGTTACTTACGTGTTCGGATAGTCCGACAACTGAATTTACTGCCAACATATCCGGGGATCTCATGGGTCGCTTCCCAAAGATTCACCGAGGATGTATGACTCACACTCTAAATTAATCTGGGATAAATTAGAAGAGAGAGAAAATTAATCTGGGATTAATTGCGGAGATATTTTATCCGGGATAAAATATCAATTAAAGAGAGATAACGATTAATTTGGAATTAAATCGATAAATTAATATATTTGATATATTAATCGAAATTTGATTTCGACGCAGAATTAAAATTAATTTTAATTCGAGCGAACAAATTAATTTAGAATTAATTTGTTGGCGATGTGAATAGTGACTTCGCTAGGCGTAATCATTTAATTATGACGCAACGGAAAATTCATTAATTTGGAATTAGCGAACCCGAGCCCGGGATTATTTGCGAGCGCATTCGTATTTCGAAATCGAGTGCGGCACGCAAGTCAAATCAAGCATCAAATCGTTAGTCGCATCAAGCGTCAAATCATTAGTCACTTTGAGTGATGTGACAACTTGTCACTTGATTTGATTGATTGATGTGAATTGATGGTGGAGTGTAATACCCTCAAGTGTGATGTGTGATAGACATTTAATATATTTTAAATGTTTGGTATTTTTTTTATTTTAGAAATCAATTATTTGATTTTGGAAAGTAAAATAATTGTGTATTAGATACACTTTTCTTACCAACCATCACACAACACTTCCTCTCTCTTTCTCTTCATCTTTCTCACGCCCAATGGCTGAATATTTTTCTGTTTTCTGGTTTGCAAAAACTGTGAGATGGGAAGCAAGAGTGCTTGGTTTTTATGGCAAAAATCAAGAGAGCTAGCACTCCGAGAGATATGCGAAGGTGATAGGGAAGTCCATCCATGAGCCAGGAATCGTTCGACGAAGGTTGGAGCTTGACGAAAGACCAAAACCTAGCTAAACCAGTGAGCTACAAACTACCACTGCCGAATGCAACCAGTGGGCAGATTTTGAGTTTCTTTTCTTTCCGCGTCGCTCAACCGATCGATGTGAGTATTCCGCAACTTCGTTGATTTGTATTCACACATATTTCATGTTTGTTTATGATCTTGGGACCTTAATAGAAACCAACAATGACATCTTGAGCAAGGTGAAAAAATGAAAATTTTAGGGCTTAAAATTTGGGTAATTTGTATTTGAGCATGATTTGAATTAATTGGATGTTTAAGTATGCTGAATACATGTTTAATTGAGGATTGATTAGATCAATTTGAAGAAATTGTGATTGGATCATTTTTTCCCCAAATTTTTGTGTTGCCCGAGAGTTTGGTGCCCTAATTGTCTTGGAATGTTTTTTTTTTGTTCATTGGATGAATTGGAATCATTTGGGGATATTGATTTAATGTCGAATTGGATTTAATTTGATTGAATTCGAATCGGACATAAAATGCCCTATATTGCCGAGACATGTAGCATGTAAAATTGGGTTTGATTTTAATCAAAATGTGTTGGAAATATGATGATGAAAATGAACATGATTAATTGGGCTAATTGGTGTTTTGGAAATATTGAATTGGTTAATTAATTGTGTTATACACTTTAAGTAAATTGACATTGGACGTTAATCGGGCTTTGAGACCTGTAACGATTAAATTTGGAATTTAAATCGTAAAGGTTTATTAATAAAGTGTAGTATTTAATTTAGAATTAAATAGTGAATTAGAATTGAATGCATATTAAATTGGATTTGATGATTTAGTTTAATTTAATTCGAGAATTTGTACTTTGAGTACTTATTCGCAAAACGAGTTTGACTCGCACAAAATCAAATCGTTGTTTGAACATTGGATGATCACTAATTATCAGATTAATTAATTTGATTAGATTGATTGATAACATTCTTGTGTGAATACATGGTTGCGATGCATGAATAATGTATATCGGATGGATATTAGATGGGTGGGGCAATTTTAGACATTGTTGTAATAAATTTGATTATTAATTAGACTTGCGTGTCCAGTCTTATCACCTCCTTATTCTTTGTATTCTCTTCTCACTTATTCCCCTCAATGTAAATGAGGTTTCTTTAGAAGTGTAGTGTAACAGGTAGAAGTAAATACATGTGCTAGCGGTAGAGATAAAGAGAGAGATTTGATCTAGGATCAATGTGTAAAGTATCCATCCGCATATCATTATTATTTTATTATACGCGCTTTATTATGTGTTTAGAATGCATGTTTAAGGGTGTATGATGATGAGACCTTAACAAAGATAATAAATTGGTTGCCAAATTGCACTCGAAAAACCCTCGCAAAATATTAAGTGTCTTTCCTTCCATTGAGTGATTCTCACTCAAGATCCGAGACTGGCATTGGCTTATTGGCCAAAGTCAAGGCCTTTGTCCGTCGAGGATGTGTTTGAATCACGAAGGCTTTGTTCCATATTGATGTCTTGTCCAAGTTGTGGTTTGTTGGCCAAAGTCAAGACCACTTCTTGTCCATCGACATTGATTACGAAGCTTTCCATGGTCAATGGGTCACGCTTAACTAGGATCACTAAGTTTGTTGTGCCAAAGCCGAGGCTTAGTTGATTCAGAGGAAAAAGGTTAGGTAATACATTGGATGTATTGGCATATATAAGATATATGTTTCAGACTTGGACATCCCCCTAACGAATCTAGGAATTGGATTGGATCCAATCGATCTTAGAGATCTACCTAGTTAATTATCATACAATTTGTTGGCCAAAGTCAAGATTGTGTGATATTTAACGGGATCCTAGCCTACTAGGAAACACGGTTTCCCGAGTACTCGATAGAGGGTTAGAGGCTCGCCGAAAAATAATGGGAGGCAAGAATTGAATTTGCAATATTCGTTTAATTACTTGCCATACGCGCTCAAACAAATATCATTCGTCAAATAAATTAAATGTTAGTTGGACTAATATTTAAACGTTATTTTAATTAATAGTTGGATTATATTCAAACATTTAATTTATAATTGATTATATAATTGGATTATAGTAATCAATGTATTTGATTTAATTTAATTATAGTTGATTAAATAGTTGTACTATTGTAATCATTACAATAAATAGTACCTAAATCGTTGATTAAATAGTTGGACTATTAAAATCAAGATTAAATCGAAAGATTGACATTTAAAACATAATTCTAGGGAAAATGTATTTAAATGGTTTAATTTTCAAAATGGGAATAAATTTCAGGATAGTCCTGGAAAAATAATAAGTTACTTTATTTGATAAAATAACATAATATGCCCAAGCCCGGAGTTAAGCAAATAGTAGAGCATAATCTTTGGAATATTTATGTGATGATAACTTTAGTGCTTAATCCATTATACTTACAGCAGTAGACTCCTTAATTTCTGAATCAGAACTAAGGATTAGATCCTTAAAGTATGATACTGAAATTGAAGGATCTTCATAAATCTATATTTAGATTTTAGAAGTACTAAATTGCAATAAAGAACTCTTGGAGAGTTAATGACTATTCTCAATGAGATAAAGTCAAAGTTTGCAATAAGACAAGTAGCGCAAGGCGCACCTTACTTCGATATTCTAGAAGGCCAAGGCTTGGCCAAAGGCTTCTAGAGTGTTGAAAAGGGCAAAGGTAAAATCATTATAATCTTCTGGGAAAATAAATGACATATCCCAAAATGCTTGCTTAAATGTGCCAAACGGGATCACGGAAGCGTGACTGCCGTTTGGACAAAGCAGACATGAAGGAATTGAAGAACGGGCAAGGCTGTGACTTAAAATATGTTTGTCAAGATTATGTTCACTACTAGTATTAAAATTAGATTTTAAGTGCTTAATGTGATACATAAATATATATTGATGTTCAGAATCTGCTTTGAGTAGGATACTGACTTCCATAGAGATTTATCTGCGAATTGGAAAGGGACAAAAATCATTGTTTCAACCGTAGATACCTAATTTAGGAACTACCCTTCGAGTGTGTACCTAAATTTGGAAACTGTTATAATGTAACTAGTTTGACTAAATACATTATCTCTATTTCAGTGTTTAACCCGCTGCGGGTGAACCTTTATATTTTAGTACACTAAAGTGTTTCATTATATAAAGATGATATTGAGATAAACATATTAGATGTGAATAACATAATTTATATTTTGAATATAAATAAATCTCAAATATATAACATGACAAACAAATAGCTCGAACTGATTTGATCAGAAGAAACATATTGTGGCATAGTTGTCTAGGACACTATTAAACAAGAATCGTATATCCACACTTTTGAAGAGGGGTACCAGGACTGATTTGATCTCATATCAAATAAAGTCTACGAATCTAGTTTATTAGGCAAAATGTCTAAAACAAAACACCTTTACTTGGTAAAAGTGTAAATGCCACCGATCTGTTAGCCCTAGTTCATAGTGAAGCAAGTGGGACCATGTCTAGCTGGGCTAGATGTGGATATGAATATTTCGTGACCTTTACGGATGTGGCATCGCGTTATGGTTATGTGTTTCTTTTGAAAAACACAAATCGGAAACTTTTACAGTTTCGACATGAAATAGACAAACAGATCGGTTAAAGTATTAAACCGTCACGATAAGACCGTAATGGAAAATACTTAAGCTATAAGTTTCTAGTATACTTGAAAGAGTATAGTATTCTTTCAATGAGGACTCCTCCCGGAACACGTCAATTTGACGGTGTGTCCGAACAGAGTAACCAAATTTTGTTGGACATGATAAGGTTAATCATGAGTCGCTCTGAGCTACCATTTCCTTCATTGGATAAGCTTTAAACAGTGCAGAACTTATTTAGAATAACGTTCCATAAAAATATGTTTGACAGATATCATATTAGATATGAACTGGAAAGAAATCGGGTTTCTCATTCCTATAAATTTGGGTATGCTAGGCATACGTTTGGATGATACCAAACTAAAACCCAAATTGGATAAGTGTCAATTTTAGGTTATTATAGGGATACCATAAGTATAGTACTTATACAACTCACTAGAGAACAATGTAATTGTTGCTCACCATGCGGTTTTCCTAAGAGGAATATCGATGTGCAGTGGTAAGTGGGAGGATTGTAAAACTCGATGAAAATTGGAGTAATACTGTTCAAGGCACCGAATCCTAATGGAACACAAATAGTTCATCAAGGATGTAACTATTCGATTAATCTTTGAATGCACAAGAACCACGTAGTTTGGAGAGAGTCAGAAAACAACCTGGGGTATTGGTTTCTGATCTCACCTCATAAAGATGTCAATCTTATTGAGGTATACCAACTGACTATGTATGAGGAAGTGATACAAGGTATCGACTCCCTATTATGACAAAGTGTCATGAGTCCGTAATGGATTCCATGTAAATCAACAAGTTTAGATACTAGTTGATGTACCACAAGGCATTGTGCCTATTGGTACTATGTAAGTCTTCAAGGAAGACATACATGGATGGCAACATACCAACATATAAAGCTAGGCTTTTAGCGGAAAGGTAACATTATCAACATTGTGTTGACTACGATTCAGCCTTTTTACCTGTTGCCACGGTATATACATTTGGATAATGCTTGCTAAACCTGCATGTTTCATGAATGAAATATGACAGCTTAACGGGAAAATCGCTTTCCTGAAAAGGAAACCTTTTAGAGGATGTTTATAACATCCTGTCGATTTTTTCGTACCAAAAACTAGCAAACAAGGTTTGCAGGTTATTCGATCCATGTTTGGATTGAAGCAAGCATAGGTTCTTGGAATTTTCATTTTGATGTAATCATAATGGTTTATGATTTAATTCAAAGCGAAATGATTCTTGTGTATATAAGAAGGTTAGTGGGAGCGCACTGACAATAAATATCCTATAAATAATAATAATAATATTATGTCATTTCTTGGAAATGATATTCCTATGAAAATAATCGGTGAAAGCTTGGATTTCGAGAAAAACTCTCCGAGAAATCGTACATTGAAAAATGTACATGACCTTGTGTCTCATACGCTCTGAGCATATGGATTCACAAACAGGCCATTCCATGTGATAGTCACTGGATTGATGTTAAGAACATCCGTTAGTATCTTAGAGAACTAAGGATGTTGTCTTCGTATAAACAACAAATGCGGGTTATTGCTGCAGCTGAGGCGGCAATAGAAGCCATTTGGGTCGATAAAAAAATCTAATTAGATTAGATATAGTTCTATTAGCAACTGAGCTAGGCGTCAGCACAGGCTAAAGAATTAATGGTCTCATCAAAGATCCAGATATATACTTCGATATTAATCTGATTCGTTCGGATCATACAGCGTGGCGATATGATGATCGAATAAATCGCATCAGACGATAATCATGCAAATCCACTAACGAAAGAATTTCTCAGCAGTTTTAGCCAACCGTACATAGTTCGGGTGTAAGACACTCGAGTGATTGGCTATAGGCCAAGTGGGAGATTGTTGGACAATTATGACCCATAGCGTCACTATTTGTACAGATCATGGTGTTGTTGTAAAAATTAACTATGTGACAAATGAGATTGCACTCTTATCATTTGTGATTAGATCACCTAGATGTATAAATGATAGGAGGTCCCTATGATTTGTTCCTGGATTGAGAATGATATGAGACAGTATCAGTCCACGAAGGATAAATCATTAAATATCCTTAGTCAGAGCATTGTCGAGATTGGACATCGATAAATGCGTAAAAGACTAGTATTAAACTTGTGCGCGTTGTGAGGGCACAACGGCATAGTTCTCATATATTGGGTATAGGATACTAATGCAAGTGTAATAGGAGGTTGTGTTTCACCGATGGTACGGGAAACAACTTCGTTCTGGATAGACCCCCTCGGAATTCCATTGGTAGTATGACTATGTGTCTATGGAAGTCTGAAATCAGGGTAGGTTTATTTGGTCTTAACCTGGGACTTGCACCGCTAATACTTGAGACAATCAATATACTTTTGTTGCAGTCGTGTAGGGCTTTAACAGGTTTTGTGTACGCCTATGCTGGGTATATTGAGAATCATAGTGTGTTGGGTGTGATGTCAAGACGGAAGTGTCACTCCAGTCATATGGAGATAATGGTCACGTAGGATACGGTACTAGTACTCTTAAGTACTGCAGTCATCGGGATAAAATGACAAGGTCATGTTTATCTGATTATAGAGACTAGTTACCAGACATCTGACATGTGCTTCGTACTGGGCAGACACAATTCCAGCCCCAAGCCTAGCACGTGATCATCCGATACTGGACAGAAATACGCAATACTACGTATGCTACGCCTGATATAGATCTTTTATTCCTGTAAGGATATTTCTGGAATGGTGCTTTGCTAGAAGCCAACCTTGTCTTGTAAATTGGTATAAACGTAGTATGAGGTACTTACGTGTTCGGATAGTCCGACGACCGAATTTACTACCAACATATCTGGGGATCTCATGGGTCGCTTCCCAAAGATTCACCGATGACGTATGACTCGCACTCTAAATTAATCTGGGATTAATTAGAAGAGAGAGAAAATTAATCTGGGATTAATTGCGGAGATATTTTATCTAGGATAAAATATCAATTAAAGAGAGATAACGATTAATTTGGAATTAATCGATAAATTAATATATTTGATATATTAATCGAAATTAGATTATGACGTGGAATTAAAATTAGATTTTAATTCGGGCGAAAGAATTAATTTAGAATTAATTCGTTGGCGACGTGAATAGTGACTTCGTTAGGCGTAATCGTTTAATTACGACGCAACGGAAAATTCGTTAATTTGGGATTAGCGAACCCGAGCCCGGGATTATTTACGATTGCATTTTGCATTTCGAATTCGAGTGTGGCACGCAAGTCAAAACAAGCGTCAAATCATTAGTCGCATCAAGCGTCAAATCATTAGTCACTTTGAGTGATGTGACAACTTGTCACTTGATTTGATTGACTGATGTGAATTGGTGGTGGAGTGTAATACACTCAAGTGTTATGTGTGATAGACATTTAATATATTTTAAATGTTTGGAATTTGTTTTGATTTTTGAAATCAATTATTTGATTTTGGAAAGTAAAATAATTGTGTATTAGATACACTTTTCTTACCAACCATCACACAACATTTCCTTTCTCTTTCTCTTTCTCTTCATCTTTCTCACGCCCAATGACTGAATATTTTTCTGGTTTCTGGTTTGCAAAACCGTGAGATGGGAAGCAAGAGTGCTTGGTTTTTGTGGCAAAAATCAAGAGAGCTAGCACTCTGAGAGACATACGAAGGTGATAGGGAAGTCCACCAATGAGTCGGGAATCGTTCGACGAAGCTTGGAGCTTGATGAATGACCAAAACTGCGCCAAACCAGTGAGCTGCAAACTACCACTGCCGAATGCAACCAGTGGGTAGATTTTGAGTTTCGTTGCTTGCCGCGTCACTCAACCGATCGATGTGAGTATTCCGCAACTTCTTTGATTTGTATTCGCACATATTTCATGCTTGTTTATGATCTTGGGACCTTAATAGAAACCAACATCGGAATGGTCCCATACTTATGTCACTGGTGATGATATGATTAGTGCAATTAACTAACCGAATCTACTCAATGTATACGCTCAAGAATAACTTAGATCTAATATGCATTCATAAAGGTAACTCCTAATCTAAGTTTGCTTGCTTGGAAAGTAAGTCATTAAACGGCAAACACAATACCACACAATGAGCATATTGAACCATCAAAACAAAATAAAAAAATAACTATTCAAACATAAACATAAAACTAAACAAAATATCATGCCTAAAAATGACGTAATCATGCTTTGGAAAAAAATAATAAACTAGGGTAATGCGTACTTTAAATTATAAATAAATAACCTACAAACTATATCACGCTCAAATACAAGTTTGGATGAGAAAAAATATGTGTCTCTTAAGTGATACGTGGCGTTGTATCCCGAGTACAAACCGCACTACCGTCCATTCGGATTCGGCTAGGGAATTTACGTTCGGGTTTTCACGGCAATGCAAGGGTTTTAGGGCTTTGTGTATGCAGCAGTGGGAGAGAGTTTTGGGCGTGTGAATGCTCTTAAAACTTTGGGATTTTGCGTGAATGCTATATGTATGTGCTAGGTGTGAATAGTGGTGAAGGACTCTTTTTATAGGCAAAGGAATGAGGTTTTCCTTATTTGAATATGAAAGATCTCCTATTGATGGTGACATCTCCTAATTAGTGTCTCACAAGGAATGAATCTCTTTATTTAGGATGGTGATTGCTTTTGATTAGGAAAGGGATCCATGAGATTTCTTTTACTTAGGAAGGGATTTGACTTGATTTTAGCATGTGTTAAATGTGCATCCCCCTAATTAAGAGTGCTATGGGCGTGAATGAGGTCTTATGTAGGGATGGCAGTGGGTAGGGTATGGTGCGGGTTTTCCATTACCAAACCCGCACCCGCATATGTAAATAAATTAACAAACCCGCACCATACATGTTGTGGGTTTTAATTTTCATTACCAAACCCGCACCGCATATAAAAATAAATTACCAAACCCGCATTGGTACCCAACGGTTTTTTTTTTGCGGTTTTTAAAATATTGAATTACTTTGTGTTCTTAATAATATAATTTTTTTAATTAAATAATTTATTTTTAATTGCTAGCTGTAGTTTTCACATTTTTTTTTCATTTGACATATACAACATGCAATGTATGTGTATACAGTACATAGATAACATAATGTGTGAAAGACTCAGTACCATATGTTTATTTTTTCATATAAACATAATTAAAACGAGTTATTTCATTCATAATTATAATGATCTAAATTAGCCAACTCAATCGACAATAAGCTAAAAAGTAATCACCAACCCTTGGTCATATTTTTTATGCTAAGTGTAATGAAAGTGATACTTACAAGGCTCAAGTGGTGTAAGTGTAATGAAGAAGCAGGAAAGCTACTGAAGTTGCAGCAAACACTAGCTTATTTTGCTCCTCTCCCGTTTCTGATTATGTGAACTTAATCCAAATTTTTACATTATAATTTTATTAACAAGTGTGATTAGAAAAAAAATAATAATAGTCATGCAAAAAATCTTCAGTTGGGCAGGTTGCGGGCTGCGGCTGAGTGGGAGTTTGGAACTGTGAATTAGTGTTTTAGGTTTAGGTTTTGTTAGTTATTTTTATATGAAGGTTTTTTTATATTGTCCTAAATATTAATTAATAAAAAATAATATTGCGGGTATGTGGATACCCGCAGCGGATACCCGCATTTTTTTCTTAAATACCAAACCCGCACCGCACCCGCAGCGGGTTCTGCTTTAAATTACCAAACCCGCACCGCACCCACTAATATATTACCAAATCCTACCCATTGCGGGCGGGTTTTTGTGGGTTTGCGGGTTTGTGGGTAAAATTTCCATCCCTAGTCTTATGGGCATGGGCTTTGGTCTTTTGGGTAGGCTTGGGTGTTTAGGTTTGGTAAGTGTTTCATGGGGGTTTTGGGCCAAGGATAAGCTTTGAAACAGAGATCCAACAAGCAACCGAAAATAAACAACTGGATTAAATCCAACAAAAATTCTATTTTCTAACTTTACCCTTCCAACGTCTGTTTCCCGCGGTTTCACAACTGAAGAGGTAGTGTCTCCATACGAGACTCATCATCGGGGTTTATATGCAAAAAATGCAGTTCCAACAGTCGCCCCTCTTTGATGGGACTTGTGCAGTGTGTGACAATACAATCCTATCAAAGTACGTGCAATGCATTTTTTACTTACCTGGCTCGCCAGCTGCCACTTGACTTGCCACGTTGGTTGGAGTTGATTTGATGGTGCTAAACCCCGTACCTAGAGCGTCACGGTTGCATCTAAGTACCTAGAGTGCCGCAGTGATTGATGTTTTTGTTGTACCATACCTGGCGTGCTAACCCCGTACCTAGGGTGTCGCAGTAGTCCACAATACTCCACATACCGTACCTGGCATGCTAACCTCGTACCTAGGGTGTCGCAGTGGTCTGAATGTCATACTTGGCGTGTTAACCCCGTACCTAGGGTGTCACAGTTGCGACTCCGTACCTAGAGTGCCGTAGTGATGATGTTGTTGTGCCATACCTGGCGTGCTAACCCTGTACCTAGGGCGTCGCAGAGTCCACAATAGTCCACATGTTGTACCTGGCGTGCTAACCCCGTACCTAGGGTGTCGCAGTGGTCTAAATGCCGTACCTGGCGTGCTAACCCAGTACCTAAGGTGTCGTAGCCATCTGAATGCCGTACATGGCGTGCTAACCATGTACCTATGGTGTCGTAGTTGTGTCTTCGTACCTAGAGTGCCGCAGTTGTCTGAATGCTAACCCGTATCTAGGGTGTCGCAGTTGTCTGAATGCTAACCCCGTACCTAGGGTGTCGCAGTTGTCTGAATGTCGTACCTGGCATGCTAACCCCTTACCTAGGGTGTCGCAGTTGTCTTAATGCTAACCCCGTACCTAGGGTGTCGCAGTTGTCTGGATGCTATACCTGGCGCGCTAACCCCGTACCTAGGGTGTCGTAGTAGTCTGAATGCTAACCCCGTACCTAGGGTGTCGCAGTTGTCTAGATGCCGTACCTGGCGTGCAAACCCCGTACCTAGGTTGTCGCAGTAGTCTGAATGTCGTACCTGGAGTGCTAACCTCGTACCTAGGGTGTCGTAGTGATATCTCCATACCCGGAGTCTCGTACCAGGTAAAACTGATCTGATGACTCCATACCCGGAGTGCCGTACATGGCTGAACTGATCTGATATCTCCATACCCGGAGTGTCGTACCTGGCAAAACTAATACTGAACCAATGTGGGCCTCGCACCCTGAGTGTCATACCCGGTAAACTAATACTAACCAATGTGGGCCTCACCCCATAATGTCATACCTAACAAAACTGATACTAAAACATTGTGGGCCTCGCCCCCATAATGCCATACCCGGCAAGTCTGCTATTGATTCTGATACTCTCTTTCAACATATTGTAGTGCCTCTTCGAGATAATCTTGATAGCTAACATATTTTTGTCCTCGACGGATGCTTCGCGTCAAAACCAAAGAATCTTGAAAGTACTCGACATACTTAAATCCAATTATCTGAATAGGTGATCTGAACTAGACTCCTAGTGTGTGTGTGTGCTAAGGTTCTTTCGCAGCTTATTCCTTAAGTTAGCCAACTTGATGATTTTGCTTTAGAGAATTGGACCAGTGGGTCTAACCAACCTGGATGTCTTGATCACGTTATGTGATTACTTAAGCATACTCAACATGATATGGTCTTCTTTTTTCTTGCATTGTCTCTTTCATTTTTTTAGAAATAAATTTTTTTCTTTTTTTTTTCCTTTTCTTTTCTTTTTTTCTCTCTTTTTCTTTCTTAACACACCTACCCTTTAAGGTAGCATTTCTCCTCATGGTGGTCCTAATAGTCGCCCATGGGTATTTTTTTTTTCTCTTTTTTCTTTTCTTTGCAGAGACTTTTCTTTCTTTATTTCCAACCATATCATGTATCGTAGCGTAACCAAATCAGGGTGGACATCCAGGCAAACGATCATTCACCGATCCACCATCTCTTCAACTAATCATCTTATCCACCGCTCAGGCTTCTACTGTTGAGATACCTTTATCAAGTACTTCATGAGTCTAGCTGAGATCAATCCATTCAGAATACCGGACAAGAGTGTGTCTCGCACTTATCGTTTCTAAGGCTTCTCCCTACAGCACATAATGTCATCATCGGACATATGTCTAACTATCAAAGATTTCTCTCTCTTTTTTTTCCACTCACTCACTCACTCCAAGGAACTCTTCCTTTCTATTGTTGACAATGAGGGCTTCGCCTCCTGAGATCCACACCTGAAACTCAAACTCATATGGGCCTCAACCCTCAGATTACTACCCGAATCTTATTATGTGCTTTTGATGTTTATGATTGGCTCGTCTTTACCGCTTTCTCTTTTCTGTCTTCGGAATCTGTGAACACAAAACAAAGCAAACAAAAAAAAAGGATGCAAAATATGTTACGTGTATGCATGCATGCATTAGTTTTCTTACCCCGTCGGGTTAGGTCTTCTGTAGGTGACTACTCAGTCTTATATTTTTCAGACAAAGTACAGCTTCAACGTGTCAACATTGATTGGCTCGGTGAACTCATTCCTTCCAAGTCGAACAGTCTCACTGCTCCATTTCCCATTACCTTCTGGACGATGTAGGGTAATTCCCAGTTTGTTCTGAACTTTCCTCTCGGGTCTGTTGTCGATGGCTTTGACTGTTGAAGCACCAAATCACATTTTCTGATTTGGTAGAATGTACCTTCTTATTGAATGCTCGGGCCAACCTCTTCTGGTATATCTGGATGTGATGCAATGACTTCATCCATCAATGCTAACTGTTCAAACCTCTGAGAGGCCCATCATCTCCTTCAGGCAATCCTTCTTCTGCTAATACCCGCATGGATTGTATCTCAACTTCCACCGGGCAGCAGTACCGCTTCCATTCCGTAGACCAAAGAGTAAGGCGTAGCTCCTGTCCACCATCCTGACAGAAGTTCTGTATCCCCACAGGTATTACGATAGCTTATCAGCCCAATCTTTAAATTCTCAGTCAACTTCGCCAAAAATCATCTTTATTGTCTTGTTGGCTCCTCGACTGTCCCATTAGCCTACGACCTATATGGTGAGGACTTGTGATGGCCGATTCCGTACTTCTGTAGCATCGCTTTGGTTTCTCCCTGAAATTGGACTCCGTTGTCCAGTACCACATGAGCGGCATGCCATACCGGCAAATGAGATTCTGAGTTATGAACTTCGCCATCTGCTTCGCTGTAACATTACGGAATGATTCGGCTTTTATCCATTTTGAGAAGTGGTCTACAACCACTACTATAAAGCGATGCACATTCGATGCATTCAGTCGAATATCTCCAATCATGTCTACCCCATACTGACAAAGGCCACGGCTCTGACAACCCATGTAACTCTGTATGCGGTAAACGATTCAAATTCCATGCGCCTTGACAATCATGACAGTTATTTACTAGCTTCGCACAGTCATCTTCATGGTAGACTAATAGAAACCTTGCCTCACAATCTGCGGGACAAATTCAATCGTTTATGTGTGGTCCACACACACCGCATGCACTCTTCTTCCATTATCTTATGAGCTTAGTCTTTTCTCAAAACATTTCAGCTGAACACCATTTGCCTGCCTCTTGTAGAGTTCTCCTTTCAAACTTACATATTAAGAAGCCAACTTCTGAATGGCTATTCTGTCATTTCCGCTCGCTTCCTCTAGGAGTTCCCCATGCTCCAGATACCTTTGAATATCATGATACCCAGGTTTTCCAGTGTTGACCTTTATCTCTGATATTCTATCTATCTCATAGACTGGTCGGCTCACTGTTGTCAATACAAGTGGTCTCATCACCAATTTCTCTAGATCTCCCAAGTTGCGGCTAATGTCGCCAAGGTGTCTGCCATCTGATTTTCTTCCCGCGGCAAGTGCTAAAATTTACAGTCAGGGATAACTTGTGCTAGATTTCTGAGGTAGTAGACAAGTAAGGCTTCAGTCGTTCTTCCTTTAACTTCATTCTCCTTGCATCTGTCGGATCACCAACATCGAGTATCCGTAAACCTCCACGTTCGTAGCACTCAAGGCTATCAATGCAGTCAACCGAATGCACATGCCTCATACTCGGCCATGTTATTAGTTACTCGAACGTCAAACCTCCTAGCCATAGGTAGGGTTTCTCCTTCAAGGGTCACTATTATAATCCCGATTCCGGCACCTTTGCAGTTCAATGCTCCATCGAAATACATCTTCCATCCTTGGACTGATATAGCTTGGATTTCCTCATCGGGGAACTCAAACTTATATTGATCCCTTCAACAGGTGCAATGCCAATAACTCTGCCACTCGCCCTTTGATCACCTTAGAAGTGAGCTACTTGATATCAAATTCTGTTAGCAGTACTAAACCATCTACCCAGGTTTTCAACTAGCGACGGCACCGAATGCAGGTACTTCAAAGGATTCTCCTTCGCTACTACTTGGATTTTGTAGGATTGGAAGTAATGGCGCAATTTCCGGGATGCCCATACTACTGCTAGACAAAATCTTCTCCACTTCTTAATAGCGGGCTTCATACGGAAGCGGAAGCAACTTCTTACTAAGGTAGTAGACAACATGCTCTACACTGTCTCGTCTGCTTATACCATCATTGCCCACAGGTGCTTCTGGTTCAATAGCCAAATAAAGTACCAAAGGCCTACCCGGCCTCGGAGGTTTCAAAACATGACGCTTCACCAAATATTCTCTGATTCTATCGAATGCTTCCTGACACTGATCATTCCACTTCACCGGTTGGTCTTTCCTTAGCAGTTTGAAGATAGGCTCGCATACTAACATCAACTTTGCAATGAACAGGCTGATATACTGGATTTTCCCCAGGAAGGCTCTCACTTCTTTCTTTGTCTTCGGTGTCGGCATTTCAGTAATAGCCTTGATCTTCTCGGGGTCCACTTCTATGTCTCCCATTCCAACAGTTTGTCCTAGTAACTTTCCTGACGTTACTCCGAACACACACTTTTTAGAATCCAACCTCAGGTTGTACTTGTCAACTCGTTCAAGGAATTTTTCCAACGCTTCTATATGCCCATCTCTTGTCTATGACTTGACCATCATGTCGTCTACGTATACCTCAATCTCCTTATACATTAGGTCATGAAATAAGGTAGTGGCCATCCGCTGATAAGTGGCTCCAGTATTTTTAATCCCAAATGGCATTACCTTGCAGCAATAAGTTCCCCACTCCATGACAAAGGTAGTCTTATGCTTGTCTTCTTCATCCATAAGCACCTGATTGTATCCTGAGAACCCATCCGCAAATGAGTACTGGAAGACAAAGCCGCACTATCAACAAGTATATCTATATGCGGTAAAGGAAAATCATCATTTGGGTATGCCTTGTTAAGATCTCTGTAATCAACACACATTCTGACTTTGCCGTCCTTCTTCGGTACAAGCACAATGTTGGCCAACCACTCAGGATATTTCACTACTTCCAGGAATCCCACATCTATTTGCTTCTTAACCTCATCTCTAACCTTCTCGGCCCATTCAGGTCTCATCCATCGGAGTTTCTATTTCACAGGCTTCATATTCAGATAAGTTGGTATCGCATGTTGGGCAATGCTTCTATCTACCACCGAAATGTCCTCGTAAGACCAATCAAATACTTTGGCATATTTGACCAACATCTCTTCTAAGTTCTTCCGCTCTTCGGTGGGAACTTCACTTGCAATTAAGATTTCCTTGGGGCTCTCAGGCGTACAAGGTTGAATGCATTCATTTTGATGGAGTTGATATCAAATATGCTTAAGTCATACAAGTTAAGAGGAAAAGACTCAAGCAAATAAGCAAAATGATTATCTTTATTGCTAATCAATGCGGGGTTACAATCAAATAAATCAGGAAGATAAATGTCCTCGTCATCTACCACAACCGGGTTCTCCTCAGGCTCCTTATGTTCTTCCAGAGTTAGGCTATCCAACTTCATCAGTTCTTCTTCCCATTTCTCTTCTTCCTTCTTCGCAACTTCTCCGGTCAGCGGCTTCTCACCCAGCATGTTTTGAAAGATCTCAAACCTGGGCACCACAATTGCATTAACCTCTACTGGTTCGGGCTCCCCTTGATACCCTGAAGCCTTTACAAAGCATTCCATTAGCTTTAGCCCTTTCTACTTGGTCTTTGGCTTATCTTCGTCAGACCGATATCCCAAACCCCTCCGTGTATTCTGCCATTTAAAGTCTGGCAATGCTGAACCTTTGTCTGGTTCAAACTTCATCTCTCTCCATAATTCTGGCCACTTTGGGATCCACCCACTCCTCAAAGGTTGCCGACACTTGGAACCTCGTGAAATGTTATATTTCCAAAGCGGCTACAACATTGTCCACCTCAGCCCGGATGGTGACAATCTCTCCTCCATATGGGAACTTAATCATCTGATGTAGAGTGGAGGGCACGCCTCCGAGCTTATGAAACCATGGCCTTCCCAAACAACAAGGCAAAAGTGGCTGGGATGTCCAGCACTGTAAATTCAACTTCATCCTCAACCGGACCAACCTTGACTATCACGGCAAAAGTACCATCGACTCCCGCTTACTATAATCGTAAGCCTGATAGTCATGTTAGAAGGGCTCAAATCTGTCGGATTTCTGCCAGCCTTGCCAGAATATTCACGGGCATACATTGATGGATGAACCATCATCCACCATCACGCAGGACGTCCTCTTGCCCTTCACTTCAGCTCGGATGAATAAAGGCCTATTGTGGTTTCTCCCCTCAGGTGGAAGTTCTTCATCAGAGAAAGGTTATTTGCAGAGCCTCTTTCTGCACTTATCCAACAAACATCGCCGGATTAGCATCCTCGGGTACTACTATTTTGCTCAGGGCTTCTACCATAGCCTGCATGTGCTCTCCAGATGCATATAACAACTCTCAGATGCTCAGATGTGCTCGGGTCTTCTTCAGCTACCGCAACACTACATCTCCCTCAGCAGGCTCAATATTCTCAGCTACTTCTCGGTCGTCAGTCGGTATTTCTTTCCCTTTTTCAGCAGTATCATTATAAAAGCGCCAACTCCGGGTCATGCCTTTCACTTCCTCTTCCTCGTCACCACTTGAGAAATCCTCCAGAAATCCTTCTTCTAATCTGTCTCATCTTCACTATTACTGTCCCAAATACCTAGGCAAAAGGCTATTTGGTCAAAGTTTTGGAGGACAAAGGTATTTTGGTAGGCCAAAATTGATCATGTAAGTTGGTGGGGGAACGGAGTGATAATTGGGCAATGGATTGCGGTGAGTGTTTGGTTGTTCTTTTTCAGGGTCGGGAATTTTTCGAGAGTCTATCAGGTCTTGGACTTCATGACGAAGACGGGTACAACTATCAGAGTCATGGCCATGTTGTTGGTGGAAGTGGCAGTAGCGGCTAATGTCTAGGTTTGGTGGGGGAGGATTCGAGAGTGACTTAGGCTCCAAGGGTTTCAATAGTCCCTGCCTTGCTAACTTCTCCACAACCTTGGACAATGGCCTGCCCAGGTTAGAAAAATGCTGATTCTTAATGGCCGTAATCTCCGCAGTAATAGGCTTAGTACCTGAGGATCCTCTGATGGCCCTCTTATTCATACTGTAAAACTTCTGATTCTCGTTTTCCTCTTCTTCAATATCCATTACAGTTCCCCTCAGCTGTCGGAAATCATGGAGGTCATCCTCCGCAACTTACCATAGATGGAGGGCTTAGTGCCCTTGATGATCATCTTTATTGATCCTTCTCCGAAAGCCTGGTCTGCATCTTTAAAAGCTGGCTTCTCCAGCGATCCACGTACTCTTTAAATCTTTCCTCTGGCTTCTACTTAGTGTTCTCCAAGTCGCGGAGCGACAAGTCGATCTCTAAGTCGGTAACATACTACTTCAAGAAGGCATCAGCCAACTCTCTCCAATCCTCTTTAACATTTTTCTCAAGGCTACGATACCAAAGCACAGGTGCCCTCTCAAGTGACATCCCGAACATCTTCTGGACTTGGCATTGAGATAGGACAATATAACTCATCACCGAGACATATTGCCGCAAATGGACCCTCGGGTCTCCATTTCCATTAAACTTGGCAATATCGGGCATCTCAAACTATGCATGCAGCTGCTCCTCAAAGGTCATCGCATCGTAATCCAATAAATCCTCGTGTTTCCCTTTCAGTTTGTGAGTAATCGACTCCATTTGATCACGGAGCTTCTGTATCTCAGCCTGAGATCCCGGCTATTCTCCCAGAACTCAGAGCTTACAGTTGTTCAGTCATTTTTGTGAGATTGGCTTCCATCTGATCCATTCGAGACCCTTCATTGACGGATTCACTCATATTTCCTGATGGTCTTTTGATTAGTCTCCCTTCTTCCCTAACCCAACGGGAATCTATGGTGTCTCTTTAAGACCGTGTGTCAGTGCATATGCGTGCAATGAATGTAACATATAAACAGAGAAAATTTTTATACTATATGGCCCATTGTCATTTTAGAATATTTTGGCCCGATTGCCATAAAGCACAGACGTGTCCCAGTTTTAATGGCCCGACTAGCCCATACCTCATGACAACAAGTCCAACTGAATCCAAATGACAACGGTCCTAAATGCAAACATAAAGGAATAATTTCTACTAGTTCTACGACTAAGGTTCACATATGGGTTTTCCGGAGTGCGGACAAGGCTCTCGCTGACGAAAGATTGCCAATAACTAGGACTCCCCACTCAAGGGTTCGAGCGACCAAGTGAGCGCACCTTTTTTATACCTTAAGGTAGGTGCCAACGAGTTATGGTGTGTGACTGGCTGTCAAATGGATTTCCCGTTGTAGATTCCCAGAGGGAGGGTGGAGCGAGGCTCTCTTAAGTACCCAAGACCCTTAGGCTCTTATCGCTTGGTGTCAGGAATAAACAACGAGTCCTCCAGATTAGTCCATCACAACGAGCTACGGATAATGATTATCTAGGTGCTTTCACAGCTTTTCCCCGAAGGGTAGTGAATGAAGGAAAACACCAAATCATCACCTAGCATTAACAGTGCCTTTGGTTAAAACCCCTTCAACCCACTATAGAAACGGTCAACTAAAGCACAAATCATACACATCACAAGACAGGATTTCGAGGCCAATTCTCTAGATTCCCCAGGGGAGTCGCCAGAATGTAGGACACAGAACTTGACGACGCTGTTCTAGGCTCGCGGCCTAGTTGGTAGTACGGAATAGTCCGCGGAGGAACTAAATCGGAGATATAACATGGAGTCGCCACCCAGTATAAACTGGGACAAAGATTTAAGGCCGCACTCACCCCTCGCAAGGGAAGACCTCAAACCATAGGGTTCAGAATTGTCCCTTACTTATGCCACTGGTGATGATATGATTTATGCAATAAACTAACTGAATCTACTCAATGTATACGCTCAAGAATAACTTAGATCTAATATGCATTCATAAAGGTAACTCCTAATCTAAGTTTGCATGCTTGGAAAGTAAGTCATTAAATGGCAAACACAATACCACACAATGAGCATATTGAACCATCAAAACAAAATAAACAAATAACTATTCAAACATGAACATAAAACTAAACAAAATATCATGCCTAAAAATGACGTAATCATGCTTTGGAAATAAATAATAAACTAGGCTAATG